>VACF01001968.1:0-154924 GCA_006891605.1 Pleurozium schreberi
TAACACCACTAATCCATATAATACTGCATACCATTTGTAAGCATAAGCCTACAGATGCACATTGGGAGATGATGCTTAAGCCCACACGCACTTCCCAATTCATTTTTCTCCTTGAGGTTAGGACCTGACCTAGTTCATAATATTTGACACATCAAAAGGGTCAATCAATGCTCTACTTAAGAATGTTACTTCGTGGAGAGGTACAAAGTCTAAGAGTCACTCGCTCCCGTCCGAATCAATCATGGGAACATAGGTGAATAGATTCCCATTTAATGGTTGGTGTTTCTCTCTCTTAAGTTGTTCCTATTGCTTTGTTAATCAGGTAAAGTACAATGTTCACTCCATTTTGAAGAGGTAAATTCAGCTCCAAGACTGCCAGAAAATTCTAGGTAATCAAATGAACCCACAAAGCAAAATGCATGTAGGCTTCATTCCTGAGTTCTATCAGTTCCCAAGTAGGTGGCCATGGATGTGTCAAAAAGTCATACTTATCAACAATCAGAGTCTGTGGCAACAATGTCGTGCAAAAATCGAAGTTCTCCTGGGGCCGTGCAATAAACTAAAAGTCTTTGGGCCAAATGACTACCCTACTGCAAGGTCAGTTTTGGACAAAAAGTACAAAATGTCCCATTTTGTTAATGGGCTGCAAAATCCAGAACTGGCATTCCGAAACTGACCTGGCAGTAATGGACTTCCCTCAAATGAATAAATGATGACAATCCAATGACAAATTGTTCACACTCGTTGCATTTTCCTTTCTAACTATCGAGGCTCAAGAACACTGACAACGCCACTAACGTTGTTGCTACAAGCAGAGTTACCTTGGGAGCTGTAGGATCGGCTCTTGGAATCGGTTTGTTGGCTGCTTGCAGACCCGGAGAATTTGAAGTCCAAGTCGGCATAGTTACGAACATCAAACCTGGCCACTTTGGGAATGCTCACTTCACTGCCACTGGTCAACATGGACACCACCGTCGTCATGGTGGGCCGCAACGTGGTGCGCGAATGCGWGCRCAGAATTGCCATCTCTACCACACGGAGGCCCTCGTCTGTGGTCTCTGCGGTCCACGTTATGGCGGGGTCTAGAAGGTCGATCAGCTTGTCTTCCTCGTATAGTTGCCATGCCTGCATCAACTCATTCCAATCAGTGATTGAACAAATCAAGGGATTGCTCTCGCAAGCTATTGGAATAATTGCTTGGCCAGTGCCAGACACTGGTTAGGAAGTTGTCAAAAATGCTCCAAAACGTCGGATCATAAATTTCTGCGAGTAAAAGTAGAATAGAATGTAGTCCTAAAGTGATTTGTCCTAGTCAAAATGAAAGCAAGAATAGGAAACTCAGCCTGCATCCATGAGTTTCAGCACTCTAAACGAAACCAGGTTATGCCCTTGCCAAACGACGTCATGGTCAAAAACAAGAGACCGAAGGAAAAAAGAAAAGAAAAACTAAGTCGAGGTATATGGGGTTGTTGTGGAGACGTACCCAGTCGAGAAGATAGACAGCATGGGTTTGGAGATGGAGGTCGAGGTTGCCGCGACCGCTGGCAAGCTCTAAGGCGACAATGCCATAGCTGAACACATCTGCTTTCTCTGTCAATTGTCCTCGCATTGCATACTCCGGCGCAAGGTAACCACTGCGCAAAACAAGCAGGAAATCTCTTCAGCTTTCTTGACTGTAGCTGTCCGAGATTGCGAGATCTTAGCATGGATATGGAAATCACGATGTGGAGGAAACCTACGCTGTTCCAGCAACACGAGTGCTGACATGTGTGTCATTCTCCGAGAAGATGCGAGCCAAGCCGAAGTCGGCAATCTTAGGATTAAGATCCTTGTCCAGAAGAATGTTGCTGGCTTTGATGTCACGATGCACGATTCGCGGGTGGCAACCCTCGTGCAGGTACGCCAAACCACGGGCCGTTCCTTCCAGAATCTTTATTCTCGTTTGCCAATCCAACTCCAACCTGGGATTATCTGCACGAGGAGCGACATGCCCATAGCTTAGGGTTTAATTGCAATTCTAGCAAGCAAATTAGGTGTGATTCTTCAGGAGTTTCTTCCGCCATTCATTCTAATATAAGTCGTGTCCATGATCTCTAATATGCCACCAAAATAGCGAACCATAAAGGACATGAGCCCTTTTTCGGTTGATTTGCTATACTTCCTTTACCATTGGAAACAGCCAGGACCCTTAATAGAGAAGACTGGAAAGCTTTTTGAGAGAATAGTTAGTTATTCAAAAAGTGGCCATGATTAGACGACCAGTCACAATACGTCAGGAACTTTTGCTAAATGGCTGGGTGTTCCAATCTTATCCATCACGAGATATACTACAATATGGTGTAGTTCCAATTCAAATACATCACTAGAATCTTTGATGAGGTTTCGTTTCAGGAGTGACGCACCGAACAAGGCTTGGTGCAGGCTTTTGTTTTCGAGGTACTCGTAAACAAGCAGCCGCTCCTCGGCTTTGAGACAGCAGCCGCGAAGCTTGACAAGGTTACGGTGCTGGACGCTTGTGATGAGCGTCACTTCGTTGAGAAACTCGTCGTTGCCTTGCTGAGATTTGGCTGACAGCTTCTTCACAGCCACTTCCATTCCATCAGGAAGCACTCCCTGATCCATGTGATCAAGATCAAAAGTTAGAGTGATTATACTTCCGGACCTGATGACAGTACCTACCTACGATTTATATTATGAACACCTCTGCAAGCGTCTAGAGTTTGGGCATTGGAGACGCCATCACAGAGAATCTGACCCAGAGGGATGAGGTACTACTGGAAAACCGCGATATTCTCGCTCTAACAATTCGTGAATTGCGCTGTCGAAAGCTTTACTGTGCATTATGTTCGATTCCGATTCTTGAGACTCTTCGAACACACACGAAGATTGAAAAAGGCTCTAAATAGTTGGTGAATTAGAAAACCAGAGAACATGAATATTCTTCTTCTTTGTAACGTTGGCAGCATCGTGTACCTTGTAAACTGAGCCGAATCCGCCTTCTCCGAGCTTGTTATCGGGGTTGAAATTTTTCGTTGCATGTTTGAGAACATGGTAAGGGAATATCGTCGGCCTTCCTTCGATGTATAAAATTACCAAAGTTTTTGCAATCCCCATCATTTTTATCAAGACACCTCTAAAAATATTTACCTTGCATTGCTCCTGATTTGTCCCAAATTCCTTATTCAATAGGTTAGAGGTGGTTCTACCTTACTCAATCGGTTTTTGGTGATAAGGTAAGGTAGGAGGCTCAAACTCCAACCAGGCATTCAAAGCAAACATGACTAAGAGGTACATTTCGTTGTCTTCAATGTACCAACTCTTCGCATTTGAGGAGGTGGTTGCTTTAGATGACCACTATTGACTATTTTTTTTCAACTTCAAAAATTTGTAACTAATTCCACAAAGGTCCAAAAAATATGAAATGATTTGGATTAGATGCCAATTATATTTTTCTTCCTACAAAAATTTACTAAAAATTGTTTCAAGGAGATGAGCTTCCCTGAAAAGGTGATCAATCCTTCAATGGTCGCTTTATGAGCCTTCTACCTTAGAGAAACCTAATTCAGACAACCCCATGTCTCGTGTGATGGCTTTACAGGGTGACCTATTGTGGACAACAATTGGATGCATTGTTCATTGAAAAAGATTCTCTATTTGTACTTTCTTCTTTTTTACATAAATGAAACGAAATTCCGTTGCAAAATCTAAAACCAACCAGTCACATACAACCTAATTAAAAGCAAATAGAAGCAAGTTGTATCACGGATGTATTGCAAAATACAACTTAGGTCCACTTTTTTTACACAAAGGAAACGGACTTTCATTGTATGTGTATTTCATTGTATGTGAGTATACACCAGCTATAAAGTGGCTTTAAAAGGACTGATCAAAAACCAAAGCACATGGACAAAAATTAGGGGTGTTTTACACCTTGAGGCTGGGTCAATTTCCCTTTATGCTAATTGCACAAAAGTCATCCCCTTTCAGGCTTAAGGCCATCCTCAACTACTCAAAAGAATAGAATTCAATTAGGGGCCAATTCCTCTCTATATAGAAAGGCCTTGAGGCTAAAAAGCTAGCCTGAAGCCAAAACCTAGAAAATTTTAGCCCCTCTCTTTTCCCTTTGAAGGCCACTGCACAACTAGTAGTTAGGCCAATTCTCCTTGAGGCTAACTACAGAAAATCCAACAAATCTAATTTGTTGAAAAAATTAAAATTTTATATAAAATAACAGTTTTTAATTGAAATAGGACATTGCCTTCCATTCTTGAAGCATCCAATTCATTAAGCTTGGGCTATGGCAAATTATGACTTTTTTTGAAAAAACAATCTAGTCCACCAAATTTGCTCAGTCTATGGGGATAAAGAGTTTTGGACTAATTTCATTTTTTTTGTCCAATTACAAGTGAGGATTTGGGACCTTTTACACAATAATTTGGACCAGCTTCTAAGCATAAAGCACTACTTACTAGAAGAATAATTTCATAATTAGTGTCAAACAATAGTTGTAAAATATAATTCACAGATCATATCTATTTAATTAAATCAACTACTACACAAAACAATTATTTTGTAATAAAATTTGAAGCTAAAATTTTCTATAATTGATTGTAAATTGAATATATGTGATCTTGAAGATAAATTGTTTCTTGAAAAAATATTTTGAAGTTCAAAATTTAGGTTCTAATTATAGTGATTTTTGAAGATTTTAATTTTATCTTTTTATTCAAGTCATTTTTGAAGGGCCATCTTTTGAAATGAAAAGGTTACTTCTTGAGGCTAGAAATATCATTACCTATTGAATAATATTTGCAAAGCAAAGTTTTCAAAATTTACGCCATAATAATGTTAAGAACTAATACAAGAAACTCCAAAATAATTGATGGATGAAATAATGATGCATCTTTGTGTGCTTGAGATGTATGTGCATTCATCTGTTGTTCAAACTTTGAACATTTGGTCTTCAAAGGGTTAATTAATCCCCAAAGTTTCATGAGTATGTTTTACAAAAATCACTTTTAAACTGCCATGAAAAAAAATATTGTCTTGCTTACATATGCAATTGAATGATTGTGCAGTGCAGTAGTATGTGAATGTGGACCAAAGATATCATAAACTTGGACTAAGAATTATTCTTGTCACTCCTTGGTCTTGTCTTGGATTCTTATATGTCTTGGCTTATATATGAAACAATGACTAGTAGTATGAAGTGTAGCTTTGTACATGACTTTTGTAATGATATCATTCATTTGCTAAAAAACTAAATCTCATAGTTTAGTGATCTTGTATTCTCAAAAAATCTGTAACCTCCTTTCAACTTTTCACCTTATCAAATTAAATCATTGTAGTGCATAAAGCTCATTATTTCCTTCATCCCCCAAATCAGTGTTCACAATGTTGTTGAAAATGTTTGAAACCACAAAGTCATTGATCAAAATATGAAAACAATATTACAGACACTTAATGTGCTTCATATTTATTGGTAAGGTAGAACCACCGATTACCAACCAATGTCCCATAGCCAACCATAGATTGACTTATTTCCAACCAAGGCTAGAATGTGTTTTTTTCATCTTTTCAAGGTTGGGACTAAAAGTTCATGATACATGTTCCAAAATAGTGCAAAAAAAAAGTAGGAAGCAGTGAGTGGAAAAGTAGTTTTTTGAATGATTGGAATTAAAAAACTAATCTACAAACTTCTTACATATCTATTTTCACTTCTTTTGCCTACAAACTATTCATCCTCGCATTGAAGATGCATAGTTGCTTTCACCAAACATTTAGACCTCCACCAATGCTTAGATTTTAGCAATTAGTATTTTGGGAATTTTAATCCTCAAATCTTTAGTCCCGCTCTTACACATGGCTTCCAAGCAGTCATAATACAATCCATATGTGTCCAGCTCAAGAAGATAGCCTTATTATCGCACCATAATTATCTTGTTTTGTGTCTCATCCAGAATGAATGTCCTCACAAATGTGCTAAAAAGATGTAGGCTTCCAGTGCTACAGTTAAATGGAGTTAACTTGCCCAAGATCTAGATTAGAATTTGTAAGTGCCAAAGCAAGCCCAAATGAAAAAAATCACCATCAACTAGACGCACTGCAACAAAGTAAACCTGCAAACACATCATGGCCAACACGAAATGAATGAGCTGGATAATCACGCCTAAGACCAAAAAATGACACATCTTCTACAAACTCCTTAAGCAATATATCATATTCAAGATATTGGTCTTCTTCTACATTGACGATTATTGAATTTGGCAAAAATCCATCTTGTAATGTCTCACGTGCTATAAGCGGTTCATTTAGAGCGCTTCTGACATCTTCCCAGAATTTCTTCACTCGCTCAATCTTTTTCCGAAACTCCCTAAACAAGTATTGATTAGTCATTGTCCCCCACAAAACAATGTAACCTTTTACAGTCTTAGAAACTTCATCGAAGAAACACATGAGATGTGCACCAAGGTAAAAGATTGCCCCTTGGCACTTTAAGGCGCCCATATGTTGTCTTTTTCTACAAGCTAATTCCTACACCTTCTTTTGACAAACAATGAATGTTTGTACAAATAACTTTATATTGCATTAAACACCATCCGTTGAAATCCTTGTAAAATTGAAACTCTTGATGTAATTACCCTTTCATGAATTGTTTGAAATCTAAACCTTCTTCAATGAGATGCAATATCACAGGTTGTGTTTTACAATCCATAAAAGACTATATTAGCCTTGATGCCATCACGTAGGGGTGATTGCAAGAAACACTTATCTTATTTTTTGTCCCCTTGGCCTTGGACAGGTATTTTTTTGCTTAAAACTTTTGTGTTGTATTCTGGTTTCACATGAAATTTGAATTGAAGGTATGTGTGGTAGTTTTGTGTGATTTTTTTGAGTTTTTTTAGAATTATTTTACTATATTTAAACAACCCCCGATTGGATCTCTACCTTGATCATATTGGAGGTTTTTAGTCCTATTTTGGACCCAAAATGAAAATTTGAACCTCAAAATTGGGCTACGAGGAGTTTTACTAAAGTTACACAATCACACAAAGAAAAGATCTCTTGAGAATAATAAAGTGTTCTCCCTCCACATGTGCTCAAAGTGCACTACCTTTGCACAAGTGCACAAAACACAATTTATTTTTCCCGTAGATGAAAATGGCTAAGAAGAATCATATTCAAGTTATTTAAAATTATTTATACTATTTTGTATTATTTTTTTACTATTTTCTAAAAATCAAACAATAAAGTCTTCATTTTCTTAGTATTTTTCATTGTGCTTGTTTTGTAATTGACTTTCAGAGATGAATTTTTCTAGGTTTGAAATTCAAGAAAGATATAACTTTCAATGATTTACAAATTATCCATATTTTATTTTATTTTTTAAAAAATATTTCAAAAGTCACAGGACTCACTAAAATAGGGCGTTTTGAGACAAATAGGACAAATATTTCTTGCAATCACCCGTAGTCATTTGTCTTCAACTTGTTTCTCTATCGTCCGACAAGGACATAAATGTCCTTGTGAGTGTCTAACAATGACGAAATTCATGTATATCTTGCAGCTTTGTAAACAAGAAGAGAGCAAAATGCCAAACTCCAACAGTTCTTGTTGTCCTCTAATGCAATGCTGAGATCAAGAGTCAATGTTGGAGGAAGATGTTGAGGTTGGACTACTTCCATGGGATAAGGGAGAAAGAAATCTTCACAAATGTCTAATCCATCTAAAATGGCTCGTGACAATGGATTAATCAAATCATCCTTCACGAACAACCAATGCAATGAAACCTTGGTTCAAACACAAGATCTCACTACAACTTTGCAATAGATCCCACCATGTGATTCAAGTTCGTTCGAAAGATGTCCAATCCGTAGTGCGCATATTGGATGTCAATATAAGCATAAGCAATCATGCTAGTAACAACAACAGCTGAAGCATCTTCATGAAGAATCGATCCTCTTGTTCTTGTAAAAGTAATGAAAAGAAACGATTTTGGAATGATTCATTTTGTTGTGGATTATGGTTAGTACTTTGTTAGAGTATTGGTTAGACTTCAAGCGATTCTCATAATATAGCTTCGTGTGTGCATGCTGCTCCGCAAAGTGGACTTTCAATTTTTTAGACAACACTTYCTATGAATGCAAATATGAAGTGAAAGCGCTCTTCAATTGCTTTAATCTACTGCATTTTCCACAGCGAGCAAAACTATCACCTCAAGCCTTTAGAGCATATTTAGGAAAAGAAAAGAATTGGATGTTGCTCAACCTGCTAACCAAAACATGCTACAATTGAAATGACGAATTGACACTATTGATCTACGGCAATGTGTCCCTCCACCAAAATGCTCACTAAAGAACTATGGTTGGAACTTTCTCCTTAACTGAAAGGTCCTTGAATTTTGCCGCATTTGAGTTTAAAAATAAAAAAAAGAAAGGTTCTCATATACATTGCTACGACTACAACTGAAATTCTTCGACTTCCACAATGATAATACTCTAGTTTTTTTCACGTTTCATACCTACAATAATTGATAAAAGACAAAACATCATTCAAAGATTGTTCCTACATGACTCTAATACCATGTTGGAGCTTACACAAAAGAAGTGATACTAATGCTTCTACCACAAAGGTGAGATTTGCATTATCATGAGGGCTTAATATATCCTCGTACAAGGTAGGTGAAACAACCAAAGATTAACTACCTAGCTAGCTAACGCATTATGGGCTCACAAACCACTCATTTTAAAGTTGGTCCGCCTTTTCCATGTATTTTATTTGATAGAAATATTTTGAGCTTATTTTTCAAATAAAGAAAAATAGATTTTAATTGCAACACAAGTCAATTTGTATTTTTTGAAGCATTATTGAATTACTTATGAATTTTCAAACAAGATAAATCATAGAATCCTATTTATGACCCTTGGTCTTCCACAAACTATTCATTTGCAACTAATAGAGAGAAGTTGCAAAAGCAAAGAAAATAATTATCTCTTGCAATAAACAATTTCTTTGAATAGATCCATTAACCCCTAAAGGACTGAAGTCCAAATAGGTTCTAAAGCGTCATTCCATTTGAAGAGTCATCGATCAAAATGTCACTAAGTTATTAAGATCTTGACCGTACAATCTTTTAGTAAACATGTTGTAGATGACGTGTATCAAATTTGGAGTCATTTGACCGCATAGATTTAAAGATTATAATGTTTTAGTGCTAAAAATGAATACTGAAATTTCCATAACAACACATTTGGAGGTGAAATTTGATTTCTAAACCTACTCAAATGAAAAAACTTTACACTATAGAATGATTCAAAATTAGTAAAAAAACACATTGGTGGAAAAAAAATTCAATGAATTGACTCATTGTGGTTACAAAATGGCTTYGAAATATCTTGAAAAGAGCACAAAAAACTGCAAAAAAACACATCTATGGCTGAAACTCCTTCTACTAGAATGCTTTTCAGTCACTCATAACTTCTTTGATTGAAATAAAATTTGGTGGAGGCTTTTGTTTTCGAGGTACTCGTAAACAAGCAGCCGCTCCTCGGCTTTGAGACAGCAGCCGCGAAGCTTGACAAGGTTACGGTGCTGGACGCTTGTGATGAGCGTCACTTCGTTGAGAAACTCGTCGTTGCCTTGCTGAGATTTGGCTGACAGCTTCTTCACAGCCACTTCCATTCCATCAGGAAGCACTCCCTGATCCATGTGATCAAGATCAAAAGTTAGAGTGATTATACTTCCGGACCTGATGACAGTACCTACCTACGATTTATATTATGAACACCTCTGCAAGCGTCTAGAGTTTGGGCATTGGAGACGCCATCACAGAGAATCTGACCCAGAGGGATGAGGTACTACTGGAAAACCGCGATATTCTCGCTCTAACAATTCGTGAATTGCGCTGTCGAAAGCTTTACTGTGCATTATGTTCGATTCCGATTCTTGAGACTCTTCGAACACACACGAAGATTGAAAAAGGCTCTAAATAGTTGGTGAATTAGAAAACCAGAGAACATGAATATTCTTCTTCTTTGTAACGTTGGCAGCATCGTGTACCTTGTAAACTGAGCCGAATCCGCCTTCTCCGAGCTTGTTATCGGGGTTGAAATTTTTCGTTGCATGTTTGAGAACATGGTAAGGGAATATCGTCGGCCTTCCTTCGATGTTCTTGATATCTGAGAGTGTCATTCAGCAGTAGTGAGAACGAAAAGCATCAGAGTCTGCAAGTGCTGTAGTCCACGAAAGAGAGAATGTGATTAGCTTGGCAAAGTTTCATACCATTACACTGCTGAGTGTATTCTTTGTTCTCGTAATGTCTGCGGAAGACCCTCTTCCGACAGCACACCATGAAGATGCATCCAATCAGCAAAATCACGGCGGTTAAGCTAGCGGCGATCACAGTTGGAAGAACATTATGGCGACTCTTTACTTTCTCTGCAACATCCACCACAGGTTAATTTGTCAGTATTGAAAACTATGAAATCCTGAGTGATGTTGTTCCAAGAAAAAACTTACTCGTTCGAAGGTGGCTGACCAAGAGATAATGGCGACTTTACCGAAGTATCTGGGGCAGATTTGGCAGATCTCTTTGGTGATGCGGCACATCTGAGGGCGCAATAGTGCGTACGAAGGCCCGGGAGACGGATACTTCGAGAAGAAGGTGAAGTCGCAAAAACACGGCAGCTGTTCGGACCACATATCCCGAACGCTTGAACAGCATGCAGCTGTCGGAGCCGTGTCATTCCCGGCCATGAATTCTGAACATGAACCGAGCGCTGAGTGTTCAGTTGTGTTGTTGCAAGTGTCTTTGGCTGGGACTTTGAACTCGGCTGCGATCTTTGCGGAGCAGGAGCCAGAGAAGGAATTAAGGTAATTGGGGCAGATGGTGCACAGATCGTCTGTGATATTGCAGAACTGGGGACGCGCTCGGGCGAGAGCAGGGCCGGGGTCCGGGAACTTTGAATGGAAAGTGACTTTGCAAAAGCACCCCGGAAACTTGGACCAGACATTCTGTACGATAGTACAACATTCGGCAGGCGGAGTCGAGACATTGCCTGCCATGTAAGAAGAGCATTTTCCGAGCGCTGCGTATACCCACGTGTTATTACAGGGATCTGTTGCAGGTGGCGGGATTTTTGCTATGCTGTCGCTGCAAGAGTAATCCGGCAGGACAGAGCTTGGCGATGGCTGTAGCTGCGCATCCGCCATGGCCAAGAACGTCACCACTGCTATCACCACACTCCACCTCATTTTGAATGCGTTTCAAATTCCAGGATTGCAGGAGAACCAACTACATCGAAGGCGTTCCTTCAAACGAAGAACTCACCGACTTCGTGTTCCGTCCATGGCTTCGCGTGCACCAAACGGCGCCATCACACAGAGCGCTCACTTTCCAAGCCACTGCTCCTACATGACCTTCACACAATGTAGGCTCAATGCATATACACATTGTAGTCCCGTCCTGGCCTCGCCATCGAGCTTGATTTACTCGAGGTTACGTTAATGCTTCGCGCACCGCGTGAAAAAGCAGCTGGCGTCTTGCCACCTTGCTCTAGCTAGTAAGACAACGTTCAGCACAGCTTCTTGCTGGAGAAATAAACCTTGCTGCTGGAGAGGCTTGCTGCATCTCCCCATCACTTAAGAGCACCTAGCCATGGCGCTAGCTACTCCCCTATTACAACAGCGATGATATCTCAAGATGCCACGTCCATGAAAACATACCTGAGCTGCAACCCTAGCCTATTTGTAAGGCACCGGCCTGTCTGCATTCTGCAACAAGCACAATAGACCAAATGTCAAACAAGCCCCGACGATTGCCAGACTTCAATAACACCTGCAACTGATCATGTAGAGATTGCGCACTCCACATTCTAGAAGCAGCAGGAGTCAGCATATGTAGAATGTAAAGAAGATCGATCACGACAGCAGTTGATCAACATCACATGCAGAGCACCATCGCCTCTGACTCGGAATGAGATGAAGAAGATGATCGATTGGTAAAAAATGCCAACATACTACACACTGCCGAGTGAGTTCCACCAACACTTCACAACTTGCTGGGATCGATCATCACCTGCATTTGCATCTCCCGCGAGAATCACAACGTCTGGACGTCGACTACCGGAACAAGTCAAATCCTCTCAGCGGCAAAGTGTAAGAGCTTGAGGATCGGAGTTTGTTAGGCAGCTCCTTGTAAACTTCTCCCGGATTTCCTCGWGGATGCAACAGTTTGAGAGCATGTACGAACCAATCAATCGCGGCTGGAAGCTTACATTAGGCAGAGATCTGGAGAGATTTACCTACCATTTTATTTTATGTTTTGAAGCATACCGGCCATCTTAAAAGACTTAAAAACATCTACGTACGCAATGGAATTCCGTTTCACTTGATAAACCCCAAAACGTCATTGAGGACAAAAAGTGTCCTCGATGTTTTTCAGCCCTAAAAATCAAGCATTTTGCACATTTGTATGGAAAAACACCCCAAACAAATCTTGTTGGATTATTTAAGATCTATCCAATGACACAAAATACAAGTACTTCTCGGACTTGCTTCATTTTCTATGCTACCTTGAAGTTTGTGACCCTGTCCAACTGCATAGTCACCCTGACTGTTCATCGAGTTTATGAGAACATTGAGGCATCTTACATCATGCTTGCCTCGGCCAATATCTAAATGGTAGAATTACCTCAAATTTTTTCAGATTCTTCCATCTTTGATTGGTATCATTTTCACCCAAGTAGATCTTGCTAATTCACATTACACTCATTTTGGCAAATTTCAGAGGGAATGGAGCCTCAAATTTAAGTGTCTTAGGTACCTCCCTAAACTCCATTGTCTACAACACAATTTTAGAGCTTTTGTCATTTTTCCAAATTGAGAGGTGAGTCTATGTGAGTAGCTAAATTTTGTTAGTGGAGGTGCGATGCAGATTGGGAAGTTTGCCTCCTCTACGAAGCCATTGAAGAGAAAAAAATCTCATTTCAATAGTAATTTCCTACTAGTTGAAACCATTTCCCCCAATAAAAAAGCATACCAAATAAGGGAATCAACAGTTCAAAAATTTCCACACTACCCATGTATTAATGGAGTTCCACTTTGTACGGTTGGATATACTTGAAAACCATTAGATTTGGGCACAATTTTTTTTTAAAACTAACATACACAAGAGTACATTTGAACGGAAAAAATCCCATGTCACTTTGGGGTTAAGAAAAAAAAGAGAAAAAACATCTACGCACAGTACATTCTTTTAGCTATAAGGTCAAGCCACCCATTCCCAATCAGGGTCCAATAACCAACCTATACATTTTGGTCTTGGTTGACGTATTTCCAACCAAGGCCAAAATGTTTTTTTGTCCTTTTCAAAGTTGGGACTAAAAGTTCATGACACATGTCCCAACTCAGTGTGCTAGAATGTAAGAAGCAGTGAGTGAAAAAGTATTTTTTTGAGTGATCGGAATTGGAAGACTCTAGTGATTGGCAATGGGTCAGGCGTACTTTTTGCCTTTGAAAATTCATGGTAATTTCAATTCATGCGATAAAATTATCAAAGTTTTTGCAATCCCCATCATTTTGATCATTGCACCTATGAAAATATTTGCTTTGTGTTGCACTATAGCAAATCATGTCTAAAATTACTTAAGTGATTGGTTACGCGTGGTTCGACCTTAAGTCGGTATTGCAGACAGAGAGATTTTTTTTTTTTTGACACAAATAAAACGGATTCCATTGCAAGAGTTAAAATACATACCAACCAGTCGTGAGCGACGCAGACAGAGGGATTCATCGGTGATGGTCAGATGGGTGGAACAATAAATGACTCAGAGGCTTCTGTGCTATTGATGTTGCTTACTTTGAAATGTCAGCAATCTCTGCAAGCCTAGTTCATCGTCTCAGATATGGAGATACTAACTCTTTGAGGTAAGAGGCTCTAAAATGGAGCGGGCATTTAGAACAGCCATGTAGACTCTCCTGAAATGAACATGACATGGTCTTTAAATGGACCTTTTATAGTCATTGAATGAATTGATTAAAAAAACATTATTTATTGCAAGAACCATTCATTCTCTTTGCTTTCCCCATTTCTCTCTTGAAGTTGCAAGTGAGCAGTTTATGGAAGACCTAGGGTCATAAATAGGGACCTAAGACTAATCTTGTTTGAAAATTCATAAGTAATTCAAAAATGCTTCAAAAAATATGAAACCACTTGTGTTGCAATCATAATCAAATTCTCTATGTCTAAAAAATAAGAAAAATATATATTTACATCAAAGGAAATATATGAAGAAGGCTGAAAAATAAGAAAAAAATATTTCCATCGAAGGAAATATATGAAAAAGGCTGACCAGCCTTTAGATGCTCCATTTCTGGACCTCCTACCTCAAGGTAAGACATCCCATTGTGGTTAGAATTTGGAGTTTGGCCTCACACTACTAAGTAAGTTTTTCAACACTAGAAAATTCTAAACACATTGTGCTATTTCTCTTTTGATTTTTTTTTACCGTAGTGATCTTAGTTTTGAATATAAATACTGAAAGACAACCCAATATTTTCAAGGAAGAAAAAAAAATTCAAAAAAAAGTTTTTTTCTGCCTGAAAATTCTGCCCGAAGTCGGGCACCGACCAAAAAATGGTCGTTTGAGCGCTTAGGGGTTAAGCAACCTATTTGTTTAGTCCCTAGTTGCAATGAACACATGGAATGTTCTCGATTCATTTTAATTTGGTGACATACATTTCTGTCCGTTTAGAATGTTATGTTCACAATCCATATAAAGAACATAAAACCCTAAACCTAAATGTACATTAGCCACAAACTTTGACTAGTCACTTTCTACATAACCTTCAATAGCAAGCATGGTCTCTATAGTGATGGTGTGGAATATTCCACATCCAACATCCTCTGCATCCTCCACATGTCCTATTAGCTATTGATGAAGGATTGAAGGTTGTTGGGTGTGGCATATTCCACACCATCTACCCTAAGCCAAGGCAGTGCTAGAGCACGCTAGTGAATGTTATGTAAAGCTTTCCAAAATCCCCATGCAATTGCAAAGGATTACTAATGACCTCCTTCCTCTCATCATTTTCTTTTTTCGCCTTGCATGTCCACAGGTGCATCTCCAAACGCCATCCCCGTGCAAGAAACAAAATCAGTAGCACTACACGCCAATAACCACCAATTGGCTATGTTGTGCAAGAACAAGAAACACCGGCGAGTCAGATATGAAAAAACTTACAAGACCTAGAGAAGTTTGCAATATACCAAAGTAAGAACGAAGTTGTAACCACGCTACTATCCACTGGAAAGATGGCTCCCAATCTTGCCAAATCCCCCCCTCCCCGGGCGAATTAGGGCCGTGGATATTAAAAAAACCCAAAACTCCCTTCCCCCACCGTCGATCTGGTTGGGAGGGAAAAAAATCTCAGTCGTTGTTATCGAAGGCTTTCATCTTTGTCTTCTCTCGAGTAGGGTTTTGGAATTTGGAGAGGCCCCGCGTTGCTGCTCGTCCGCGTTCCTCCGTGTTGCTCTCCGTGTTGTTGTTGCTGCGTTCCTCCGTGCTTCTCGTCGTCGCCGTGGTATGTTGCTTCTCCCTCTCTTTGTTGATTGCATTGGTTGTGGTCTTGTTGTTGGAATTATTGAGTTCTTGCTATTGTGTATTCCAACTTCTCTGGCCTCACTTGCTCGTCTTCCTCTTGCAAGTGTGAGAGGTGCAGGAAAAAAATCTCAGTCACTCGTTGTTATCGAAGGCGATCTCACTGTCCGTATTGGAGGCTTTCATCTTTGTCTTCTCTCGAGTAGGGTTTTGGATTTTGGAGTGGCCCTGCGGTGCTGCTCGTCATTGCTTAGGCCGCACTCCACCATGTTGCTCTCCGTGTTGCTGTTGCTGCACCCCTCCGTGTAATGACTGTAAATCTTGCAGATTTCGAATCTTAGTGTGCAACAAGTCAAATGCATTCTTGTTGAATGTCACCCTTTTCAGTTATTTTTTGGACAAAGACTGAGTCCTCAGATTTGCTAAAGAACTTTACGAGGTGGTGTTCTCTTTGAGAAAATATTGTTTGTTGTCCTTGAGCATTTGCATGATGCCTAGATACACTGGTTGCTATCTTTAAGTACTCACACATTTTTTTAACGCCCTGGAGGCGGATTGCTACCCTTCCTCAAGCCCACACCGGCTTGCTTGATTGTGTGTTCTTTGAATGCCTAGCTAGCTGGTTGCTATCCCTCACCATTTGCAAATTCTTTAGATGCCAATTTATTAAGGCTTTTGTTGAACTGAAGTAAAGTGGAAAGGGCAGCACACCTCATTCTCATTTAGTAAGTTAAGGTTGATGTACGGTACTGTCGTTGAAGTTCAAACTTTTCTGGACAAGTATACAGTATAAAGGATTAGGAGTAGACTTAGGAATCTCATGGATTGACTCAGAAATTAACCCCTTGAATGGAAGACATTGCTGATGCTATCTTTCTAATGAATGCTATGAATTTTTCATTTATCTTCATTTTTGTAATGAGGTACACGTTCCAGAACCTCTCTCACACTATGCACCCAAAAGACAGCACACACCACTATGAACCTACAACCAAGCTCCAACAACACTCCAAGGAAGTCAGGGTTTCTTTGAGAGCTGAAGAAACTCGCTCAAACTCTCATCCAACCTCCATCTGTGCGAGCCCTAATTGTGCAGATCATCGTGCGGTCAATTTTTTTCTTTTCACTGGCTCTGGACCGATGGCTCTAACATGGCCCCAAAAAATTTCCAATGAGATCCACAACACATGTTGAACGACCCCCAGTTGTATTTCTTAAATAGAATTAATGGTTGTTGGGAGGTTGTAATATTTTCTCAAAAACATCAATGTCTTGGAGTTATTTCAGAGTAGGGGGGTTGGTAGGCACATTATAGAAACCACTTTTGGCCTCATTGTGAGATCTGCGACAAGGGGTGGGGTGGAGGTGGGATTATAATTTAAATAGAACAACGGCTATTATTGTGTCTGGAGGCGGAAGGAGGCCAAACCACTCATGTCTATAGGGTTGTCCGGACGTCCATCGTTTACAAACGCCATCCCTCGGACGTCCCCTGACATTCGGGCGGTTAGACTCCCGACCGCCGCCTGATGTTGCCTGACTGCCAGACAGCGAAGCAACCAACCGCCCGTCGCCTCGTCCGACCGACCACCTGACCACTTGTCGCCCCGTCCGACCGCCCAATTGACCGCCCACCCGCACTATAAAAAAACAGATTGTACTGTGACGTTGGAAAAAATGGGCACAGTTGTTTATTTTGATGTGTTTTTAATCAACGTTGACGTCTCCTAAAATACGTTATATTTGACGAGCAAAAAACGCATAGAAATCTCAAAGGACGTGGGTAATTTAGCCTCGTTTTTTTGTAACATCACTCCAAACATGGTCTTCCAAAGTCTCCAGAATGTGCCACGTGGCGGACAGCTCAGTGCCACATAGGAGGCGATTTGGCGGGAAGTGCCATGTCAGAATTTTTTGATCCGGTCTGTTGTTGATGTGGCACTTGACATGGCATCTGACGTGGTGATGGAAAAAGTGACGTGGCGATGGAAAAAGTGGCGTGGTGATGGGAAAAGTGACGTGGCATGCCTAGTCAGCATATTTCATGCCATTTGAGGATTTTTATATTTTTTTTGAGACGTCATCTTATACATCTAGATGTTTTTTTAGACATCAATTGTTACTACAAAACAAAGTCAATAAAAAATAATTATTTAAAAAAAATAAAAATAAAAATATACTCCGTAATAAACAAGCAAAATCCTTAAATTCAGCAAGAATTAAAGAAAACTTACCATTTACCATCAAGAGAATTTTTGATGGCAAAATGAAGGAATTATTTCATTAAAAATTAGTGAGAATGAAAGGTAAGAGGACATACTTATATATCCATTCTCTGCCCACGGTGAGACAAAAGATATGGGATAAATAACTAGAATATAGCAACTTGACTATAGTATATGTCAATGTTGTTTTAGACGTTGGGTTGTTGTTTTAGACATCTAGATGTTGTTTTAGATGTCGAGTTGTTGTTTCAGACATCTAGATGTTGTTTTAGATGTTGAGTTGTTGTTTCAGACCGCTAGATGTTGTTTCAGACATCTTGATCATGTTGTTTAAGACATTTTACATTGAACACAATTCTTGCTTTACATATCCCATATGGATTGTTTCTCTTCCTACAACCCCACTTGTATAAAGACCATCTCTTTTCATCCATGGTGCACATCCATCCATTTACCTTTTTTGGCAAAGCATGCCATGTCACCCGTGTGACTGCCCATTTTCTAAATTTTTTACATATGGTCATCATTTTATCATAGACCGTAGTAATTTTTACTAACTTATCCATGGTCAAAATGGGTCAACTTGCTGACGTGGCAATCTCTATTTTTGGAGACGTCACAATAAACAACAAACTTGTTTTTTCAAACATTGTCAAGAACATGTCCGTCTATGGTGACATCTGCTCGTTTTCCAACTTAGCCACACATGTTTTCCGCAACATCACATCAAATTTACAATTTTGCAGCCGTTTCAAAAAAATGCATGACGTCTCAAAAAACAGAATACTTTTTTTGACAACAACACCTAAAACGTGAGTTTCTTATAGTGCCACTTGTCCGCCCACCGGGATGTGAATGTTTGGACGTCTAGACATTCGATTTTCGGCCATGATTTGGTCTAGGATGTTGGACGTGGACAACCCTGCATGTCTGTAATCATAGGAGATAGTGAAGTCTAGCTTTGTACTTGAATTTTGTAATGAAATCATTCATTTGCATAAAAAACAAATTAAAATTAAAAACTCGTAGTTTTCCAAGATTTTGTATTCAAATATTGCATTCTTAACCCCTAAAGGATCAAGGCTTTTTTTGCCAAAAAAATACTCAAAATTGCCATGTCTATTGTAAAGAGTAAAAGAAACAATTTTTTGTTTTTGTATTTTTTTGCACATAGAATTGTAGGATAGTGCACCTACATAGTATGGAAATGTGTGGAATAAATTTCAAATTTTTTGACCACACATATTGCAGGATATTTGTTTTTAAAGTGAACGAAAAAAAGTTTTTCTTGCAAGTTATGGGAATAGACTATTTGACCATGAACCTCCTAAGCTTAAATTGTTTGTACTACAAAGTTTGAGGTTTACATCTTTATGGTGAAGAATTGGGTTGAAAGTCTAGGTAAAAAACTTTAGGAAAAAAAACTTAATTTTTATTCTTTAAAGAATTGTTAAATAGAAGTTGGAATGAGATAGAAAGAAAATCTAAATTATTGATATTTCTAAGATGAAATTAAAACAAACGAATCCCAATGGTGAGATTGTTCTAGCAAACTAACTAAACCATGTAGATTTTGTTTTTAGATTATAAAATTGCATGGCTATAGAAATGAATCCTACAAATTATTTTCGAGACGATGCTTAGATTTTCCATAATTTTCACATTGCTTATCCAAATGAAATGAATCAAAACTTTACATGTAGAAAAAGTTTAATCTATAGATTTTTTTTAAATCCGAATTTTTTAAATGTATTTTATGCCCAATCTCCTCAATTTTGAGCATAACTTTTGCTTCTAGGAATAACTTTTGTTCCAAGGGATCAATTGAAAAAAACTATATTCACACAAAGATAATAAATTTCTCTACCTTCAAAGAAAGTTTCAAAAAATCATGATAAAAATTGAGACCGTAGATACCTATCCAAAATCCAAGTTGTCCCGTAAAGAAACAAATGGTCCTTTCGGGGTTAAAAAAATCTAAAATCTCCTTTCAAATCCCAACAAAACCAAACAAAAATTTAGATATGTGAGTTTGAAATAGTACCCATGCTCAAATATTTAAGTTTGAGTTCTCTACAATTGCTTGTGCTCTAAAACTGACCTCTAATGCAAAGGTACATGCATTTTACTTTATTCAATGTACCAACAATGTATGTTTTCAAAGGGGGGCATTTTTAGTGACTATTGCGTTTCAACTTCAAAAAATTGTAGTTAATTCCACGAAGGGCCAAAAAAACATGAAATGACTTGGGTTAGATGCCAATTCCATTTTTCTTCCTATGAAAATTTATTGGAAATTGTTTCATTGAGTTTAGCTTCCCTCCAAATGCAATCAGCTCTTGAAAGTTTTTTAAAAGCACACTACCTTATTGAAACAATTTATGGGTGCAATTACCTTGTCCTATAAAGTTAAAATATTATCATGTACACACAAATGAAACGGAATTTCATAGCCAAAAGAAAATACAAGACCACCAGCCATAGGTGGCCTGGTTGGGTGGTCTTTTTTAAAGTGGGTACACCCTTGAACTCCAATAACTTTAAAGTGGGTACACCCTTGAACTCCAATAACTTTAAAGTGGGTACACCCTTGAACTCCAATAACTTTAAAGTGGGTACACCCTTGAACTTTGGATCCCAATATACTTTTTGAATTATACATAAAATTAAATAAAAAAAATATAAGCAGATTTTTCTACTTTGAAAGTTTACGTTTTGAATTATAGATATTTTTATTTGTTTATAATAATTAGTTACAAATTTTTGAAGTAAAAAGATACACTGTAAAATTGAAAAATAACTTTCACAGCCTTACACTATATAAGAAAAAATTGTCTAAAAACTGAACAAAAAATTCCTAAAAATAACTAATCGAAAGCTCATTTTGAGTTGAATTTTGATGCAATGATATTCTAAATGTGTTCTCTATAAATATTTGAGTTGAAAAACATGCCATTTTAGTTCATTTTCAACCTCTTCTAGAAATCATTTCATATTTATTTGAGCACGAAATTTTTGCAATAGAAACCTATAGTCATCATTAAATAATATTCAAAATTTTAGGTTGAAATCATAGTTGATTAGAAACCACTTATTTGCACATAGTTTGTTGTAGTAGAACTAAGTGCCCCCCCTAGGTAAAAGGAGGTTCCAATGCACCAAAAAATGCAACATTTGGATACAATATGCAAAAGTTCTGAATGGTCAAAGTTTGGATCTAAAAGCGTTTCTTCAACATAGATACATAAATGTTTTTGGAGATGTTTTTGAAGATGGCGGTTTTAGTTCAGAGGCGATTTTGAGGTGCCTATCTTAAGGTAGAGGAACCCATTACTAACCGGTGCCCCATCACCAATCAATAGGGTGCCGTATTTTCAACCAAGGCTAGAATAGATTTCCATTTTTCCTTGGAATGCGCATTTTTTTCTTTTCAAGGTTTAGACCAATAATTTTATGACACATAAGTGAGGAAGAAAATAGGAAGCAATGAGCACAAAAGTAGTTCTTGAATGGTCGGAATTGGATGACTCTAGATGTTGGTCATGGGTCAAGTCTAACTTTTGCCTTTCAAAATTTATAGTAATTTCAAATCAAAAAAATAAAATTACCAATTTTTTTGCAATCCCCTTCATTTTTGTCAATGCACCTCTGAAAATATTTGTTTTGCCTAGCACTACCCTAGATCATGTCAAGAATTGTTCATTTGATCGGTTATGGGTCCTTCTACCTTAGTTCTCAAAGAACCTGACGCAGCCTAAGCTATCTACTTTGATTTTACTGTGGGATTGAATTAATAATGTAGACAAGCCAATTCTCACCCTAATTTGCAATTTGACTATCTTGGAGTCACTTCCAATAGGGATACATATTTTTTAGAGGTGTGTGCTTGTTTCATGAGTCATATCCAAGTAGAATTATAGTTTTCCCATCAAAATTGTAATTTTTGTGAATTTTTCAAGTGGTTAGCCCTCAAACTACAAAACCGCCTTCTAGACTAGGGTCATGAACAATCCATCATCAACCTATAACCACCTATTCACGTACTACATATTTTTTATTGATGAAATGACAATTTACCTTGTCATAAAATCCTTGATTTTGTCATAAAATTCTCAGATTTTGTCAGGAAATGGGAGGTAGGTGGAAATAGGGCTAAAAATAAGTGACGAAAATGGGCTAGTGTACTTTATAGAAATGGGTTGCAAATGGTTATAGGTTGGTCTACCTTAAGTGGGATGTGATGTGCCCAACCAATTCTTTTACCTTATGCACGATTGCACACATTCAGTTCATTGATAATCCCACATGCTAGCTGACATTAAATTAAAGGCGGACAATTAATCAGTGTTCGAAAGTATGTAAGTTATGTATAGTGGGACGCCCTCACATGAGGGCGGGAGCCTGAGCTTGAGGGGCGGAACCCTTACACAATGGGAGACCTGTGTGTGAGGGCGTCCGGTTGCATTAAGCACGGGGCCTCCCACCTGTAACAGTGTCTAGCACTATTACAAGTGCCATGCATCTGCAATTGTATCAAGCACTATTAGAGATGCATTATGCCTTGTAAACAAAGAGAATTTTTATGGAGGCTAAGTCCTGAAATGCTTGACATATAGTGAGAAGTCTCAGTTTAAAGGCATTATGGCAGTTGTAACATGTCTTCTGAGTGGATAGTCACTTATAGGGGACAAGTCAATTAGTTTATTTTTATTACTCACCATTGTCAAAAGTGAATTAGTTAATTCATATTACAAATTGGTAAGTACTCCCCACACAAATATTTGTGTTTTTCAAGAGTAGTCTAGCTACCAATCGATATGGGATATATTAGTGTATTTTGTATTTGTCTTCCATATGGATACATATGCATTCCACATATGTATTTGTATCCCATATCTCTATTTTGTATACATATATGTATTCCAGAGTATCCATTACCCACAATATCCATAATGTCTTATTTATTTTTCAAGATCAATTGCGTTGGAAGGGGGGGATTTTTGTTTATGAGATCAAAGGCTCTCAATTTTCACACAGAGGGATGGTGGTGGACGGTGTGTTAATTGTAACCTAGAAGGGGATGCATCTTTTTAGGAGATAGTGGCCTGTCATGGCACTACCCTCAGGACATGGGCAAGGACTGGAGCTTGACGGTTAGTGCCATTTCATGCCAAAATGACCGAGAATTAAGGCATTCCACTACATTAATCCATTAAAGATAGTGGTCGATTTTAGAGTTGGCTAGGACATTTTCTGGTCCTAGACTGAACATGACAAAAAACACTAGAGATTTGACCATACTAATGGAACTAGAGTGAATGCTTAGGACTAAGGTAGAACCACCCATAACTGATCACATAAGCAATTCTAGACATGATTTGGAACACAAAGCAAACATTTTCAAAGGTGCAAATGTGCAATGACAGAAATGATAGGGATTGCAAAAATTTTGGTAGTTTTATTGCTTGAATTGAAATCGTTATTAAATTTATAAAGGCAAAAAGTGTGCCATACCCATTGCTAATCTCTAGACTCTTTCAATTCCAATCACTCAAAAAATTATTTTTCCACTTAAAGCTTCCTACTTTCGGTCTTGTACACTAAGTTGGGACACGTGTCATGAACTTTCAGTCCTAACTTTGAAAAGGGGAAAAAATCACATTCTAGCCTTGGTTGGAAATACGTCAATCTACAGGTTTGTTATTGGATCCTGATTGGGAATGGATGGTTCTATCTTACATGATAAATTTTGTGGCAACTGAGGGGTCCTTTACTGGAAGATTCCTATTTTTTCAGCCCATATTTCATTTGTTTTTTCACCCCCTAAACTGCATTTGAGCACAAATTGTCCTAGTTCTTGTCCTAATGCATTCAATTTCTGATTCCTCACACCCATTCTCTTTCATGTGTATATAGATTCACTCTAAAACTCTAGATACTAATGAAAATTTGTCAATTTCAACCCAAAAGTGTTCAACTAGTCCTTAATGGGTCAAGCAATGGCCCAGACAAAATATTTTCTTACAAATATTGTGACACAATGCAATATAATCTTGAAAATCAAGAAATTTTGTGATTTGAAAGGCATTGTTTGCTAAGGGAAGTAGACTAGCTACAATAGTATTTAATCCTTAAACGTTTTTCACCAAAAATGCTCCAAAACTGTCATTTCTAATACAAGTACCAAATTTTAGAAGAAAAAAAGAATTTTACATATGTAACCATAGGATCTTGTAGTAAGATGGTTCGAGAAGATGTGGAAAAAATTTCAAAATTTTCCACAATCTGGATTGCAAGATATTATTGATTGAATTAGCAAAAATCCTTTTTTTGGCCTTGCAAAAAAATAGGTTGTTGTACTTAAGATGGTCATGTTTGTATGATATTAAGACGTCCAAAATAGAGGTAACTCTGTTGGACTCATTCTTGAAAGCAAGTTGGCTAAATGCTAAAAGAATTTCAGATCATTTGGAATTGTACAAACATATAGGAAAAGAAGTTAGTAGAAAGAGGTAGAAAATGATTCAAAACACTAAATAGTTAAGAATTTAGTTATGAAATTGAAATATACCAATCGCAACAGTTCTAATGTTTTACTATGTAACAAACAATCTACATCCAATCTTTTTTTATTTATTTTTCAAATATTGAAAATTGAGTTAAATAATGGACTTTGAAGTTTATTTTGGCATAGAGATTCCATACTCAATTTTATAACTACCCACAAACTCAAACTCCTCATAACTTTCATCTCATTAATCAAACTGGAATGATTCAAAGCTTTTCATGTATATATAAATCTAGAATATATTTATTTCTTTACAATGTGATTTTTTCAAAAAAATTTTGACTTGCCCAAGTTGCCTTTAGATCAAAGAAAACCATATATTATGCAATAACTCCTTAACCAGACATGTAGCCTAAAGTTATGAAAATTATTGGGCCTTAAAGCTACTCCTTGGGCATGTGTTGTGTGAAAATTTTAAAGTAAAAAAATGATAACTCCATTCACAGTCAGTAGCCTAAAATCATTGTTGCCAAACAATAGACATTAGGAGAAGTATGAGGTCTCCAAAAGGCTGTGAGTTCTAAAAGGCCGCAGTGCTATTATGGAAAAAAAAAAATTGAAATCGTGCGTGGCACTACTAGGTAGTGCCACATCAGATTCTCAATAAAAAAAATATTTATATTTATTTATTTATATTTTTTATGAACTTTTTTTAAACAAATTTTTTTTTAAAAAGATTAAATAAATAAAAAATTCTGTAATGTCATAGGGCCTTGTGGTTGATTCATTCTAATAGCCTTTTGGAGGGCTCATACTTCTCCTAATGGTTTGGTCCTTTAGGGATTAATGTATGGGCGAAATACTAAGGTGATCAAAGAAAAGGTTTGGAAAGCTTATCAATATGTTGCTATGGTATGAGAAGGAATTCTAGACTATGGAAGAATTGCACGAAAGCATACTATGGAGTCTCCATAGTATCTACATGTGTGTCAAAAACTTTGGAAGAATCTACATGTGTTTGTCAAAAACTTTTTATTGAGCTTTGATGCTCAATGGATTGCGTATCTTATTTTATTTTTGGTAGTAAAACTAATCATATTGTTAGGTGGAACTTTCATCTTCTTAGTAGTTGATTGTTTTGTTATTAGAATGTGGTTTATGTAGTTTACAGTTTGCCTAGACTTGCTGGATAAAACACTTTGGCGTAGGCTGGGCTATACTTTTCTTTGTATTGAATACATCCTTTCATTTCTGCCTCCCTCCCAAAAAACTCCCTAGTAATTGATATTTTAAGCATTCTTCATACTTTAGGTTGGAATCAACATGTCCAATAATTTCTAACCACGTTTCTAACACATTAAGGGTAAGATTGGATTTTGAATACTTCATAAGGTTTAGAAATCTTACAAAGAAACCAAATGATGGAATACATGTGTCTACAACATCAATCCTCGACTCTCATGAATCAAGGCAATGCATGGTAGGCATGAAAATGTTGGGATTGATTATAGAAATGAGTCCAATTAGATGACAATTGCCTTAAACTTTTAAAGACTAAATTTTACTTGAAAAAGATGCAATCCAAAATCATGGTCAAGGCCAACATTTATATTGTACAAGAAAAACATAAAGCGACCATGGGGGTCATAAACTAGGTCTCTTTTGACACTTTGTACTTGACACTTCAAGGCTTTGTTAGCAGCTCCAATTGTGCTACCTAGACCCATGATTCACCATTTTTTGACGTAGAGGAGCACGTGACACTCTGAACCAAGACTTGAACTGGGCAATCCACCATCCCAAGCCACACACATGGTTTTGCATTGATGAAAATTACTCCATCTTTGTACAATAACAATATTTATTTAGTGTAAATGTCAAGCAATTAATTCAGGACAACCTAATTTCACTATAAAGTATAGTAGCACTTGCTACCTATGCTCACATTATGTAAAAGTGTGAACTACCTTAATAGACTCTTCATTCACGATGATTTTTTTTGACACCTTCAAATGAAATGGAATTTCATTGCAAAAATCAATCACAATGATTTTTCAATCCAACATTGGTTTTCTCTTCTATATTTCCGTTTGATAAAACAATCCAAAGGATGATGCCAGGTTTTATGAGTAACTTAGAGCATCCCCACAACAAAGCAAGATATGGCACAAACTAGATATTTGGCTGGGCCCGGTGTCCTATTGTAAATTTGTTCATAGTATAAAAACATACTATAATATGTATTGTTGAGTAACTTCATGGTGACGCTATTTTGTTGAATAACTTCAAGATGATGTTTCGTGGAGGTACATGCCATCTATTAAAAGGACGGCTTTGCTTTAGGGTTTCATTGAAGTCCATTAGTAATATTTGTTTTCCACTTTATAGTCAGAATGTCGAACTGGAGGGTTTTTCAGAGTCCCAAGAGGAAGAAGCAGAGTCGGAGCTTGGATTTGAATTTTCATCGTCACAACTACCAGATCAATCTCTTTTGCCGCTAAGTCTTGCACCGCCGCATGAGCGTCCACAAGAACAAGCTGGGCCTTCCGCCACAGCAACTTCGTGTAGAGTGACGATGGCACGGGAATCTTCAACGTGACACTCAGGCACTCGTGATTTTGTTGAAGGTTGGATGTATTGAGCCCGGCAGCCGAGATGTGACATTTGAAGGATGTTTCGAAGGTCTCAATGTCGATCACTATTACTGCATGATGAAGCCCATTGAAGGAAGTAGTAGTCGCCATCGTTGGTTAGAGGGACCAGTGAATCCTTTAACGAAGGCGGGTCGTGTTAATTACATCGCTGCAATTATCAAGCGCATTCTCTAGTTCTTGCAGATGGAATAAAATTAGCCTTGGAATTCTAGTTTTTTACCCTTAATAGGCATTGGTTTCATGTTAGTACTTCAATCCATATTTGAAGTATTTTGTTGAAATTATTTTGTTTGATTATAGTTGTAGAAGGAAAGAATAAAAATAGTTTGAACTTTGAAGTGATTTTCCTTCTAAGTTAAAGATAAAGATATAGATGTGGGGCCAAATATGAAGTCCATAGGTGTAAGTTGGCTTTAGGAGGGAGTTAAGGGCTGATGTACACTTGTTTAGGTGGGGCAAAAGGTGTTGGAAAAGGGGAGGAAAAGATGGACACTATTCATCTTCTCTCCCAATGTTGTTTTAGAGGAACCGAATGTTTTGGGACTCAGTGTGTTGTGAGTTTGAAGTATTTTGAAATGAAATTCAGAAGTGTTGTATACCATGGTGTTTAGTTTCCAAATTGATCTCACTTGCTTGATTTGGAGTTGTGAAGCAAAAGTTGTGTTAGTTTGAGTGGAGTGAGGTTTGTTGCCTTTAAAATTAAGAGGCAGAGACTTCGATTGACCATAAAAGACGTACAAGTTCTTGTTTTGCAATGAAATTTGGAGGAAGTGTAGTAAATTGTGTTAAATTTCTATGAAGCTATCATTCGT
Organism: Pleurozium schreberi; assembly: GCA_006891605.1. Classification (NCBI taxonomy): domain Eukaryota; kingdom Viridiplantae; phylum Streptophyta; class Bryopsida; order Hypnales; family Hylocomiaceae; genus Pleurozium; species Pleurozium schreberi. The sequence continues at coordinate 27,799 of VACF01001968.1, forward strand.
TCTATTTGAAGTTTGTATGAGAAAGTTGTGAGTGTGGAAGTGGAGGAAGGTCTGTTGCCTTTTCCTTCTCAAGGCCAAAACTTTGGATGGCCATCGAAGTTGGACAGAGTTTTAGAATTGTTTGAAATTTGAAGGAAAAGTAGATGATTGTATTAACTTTCCAAAAAGCTATCATTTAGTTCATTTGGAGTTGTAAAACAACAGTTACACTCATCCAAAGTTCAGCTTGGAAATTGGAGATGGAGTTGAAGGAGTTGAAGGAGTTTTGAAGACTTGTGTGTTTGTGTGTGTGTGACTTGTGGCTTTGTAAATTTATTTTATTATTGCGGGCGATTTGGTTCACACCAACACTAGCCTCATTTTGTGTTGTGGATGCGATGAAGTGGGGTTAATTGCCCACGTGGTCAAAACTTTTATGTTGTTCCCACTGGTGAGGCAAGTTTACTGGTCACCATAGGTTTGAAATTTAAGATCCAATCCCTCGGACGGCTCAGCTCGTGGTCTGGCCGTCCCGTTTTACACGTCCGAAGCCCATGGTTTCTTATCACCCTACCTTAATCCTTGGCCCTATAGAACCATCACAAGATAGATCAACGGAAGATTGAAGTGAAGATCAAGCGAAGATTGAAGAGAAGATTGAATGAAGATTCGAGTTTTGTTACTTGCCTTTCATCTACACTCACAACCTGCAGCCAGACACCTCGTGTGTTCCATAAGCGCGCTCCTCTCTACCCGACACCGGCCATTGTAATTGCCCACGGCACACTCAGCAAAGCAAAAAAAGTGGCCTGGCCTGGCCAAATGTGATGAAGACATGGTCAAGTGGTGAATCTTCTTTGCACCTCAGTATGATTATTTTTTGTCTTTTATTTTAAGTTTTGAGGCACTTGTGTATAGAAAAGTCTTTTGCCTTATGAAGTGGCACCTCGGAATTTGGGCAAATCCGGTTCCCCAAGTTGGTAGCCCGTGTTGGAGTGGGGGACTGAGGGGCAATCACAACATTGGCCCAAGAAAATATAAAGTCACTTCAATCCACTGCAATCCACCCTGGCTGTGTTTGTTTGCTCAGTCAAGGCGTGGAGATCAGGGCTTTTTTTTTGGCTTTTTGGTGCCAGATTGCACTAGAAAAAATAATTAGGTTAAAAAATGCCAAAAAAATTGTCAAAAAACTTGGATGAAATCTCCAAACAACTTTGAATTTAAATAAAAAATCTTGGATGGAATTGCTAGATTGTGGATGAAAACCATATTATATATCCAATACGTGGATGAATGTTGTAATATGGAGCACCGCTATAACATTTGAGATCGCCACTATGGCACTTCGTAAAAAATGAAAAATAAAGCCCTAGTGGGGGTGCTATTAAGGTAGAACCACCTATAACCGATCATTTAAGCAATTTTAGACATGATTTGATGTAGTGCAACACAAAGCAATATTTTTAGAGGTGCAATGTTAGAAATACTAGGGATTACAAAAACTTTGGAAGTTTTATCGCTTGAATTGAAATTATAATGAATTTTCAAAGGCAAAAAGTGCATTGGACCCATTGCCAATCTTTAGACTCTTCCAATTCCGATCACTCAAAAAATTACTTTTCCATTAATTATTCCTACTTTCTTGCGCTCTAAGTTCAAACATGTGTAATGAACTTTTAATCCCAACCTTGAAAAGATGAATAAAAAACATTCTAGCCTTGGTTGAAAATTAGTCAATCTACGGTTGGCTATAGGGCACTGGTTGGTAATGGATGGTTCTAGCTTAGTGTATTGTACAGTCGGGTACCGAAACCTTACGAATTTTTTTCGTAGTGAGACTTCAGCAAACAGTGAAGGAACTTCTAGAAGTTGTATCTTACTCAAAATATGTTCGATTTTAGAATCGCAAATTGCGTTGGAATTAAACAAAAGAGTACTACAGGGTGAATGCATGAAAGACCGACCGTTTTTTGCATCACACTTGAAATGGCGGAGTTGTTATCCACTAGAACTTTTGAAGTATGAATTGAATTAACTTGAGATTTTAATTGGAGATGTCTAGCTTCATAGCAATTATGTTCCTTATTTTTCAGAAATTTTAAAAAATCATTTTAAATTTCAATTTCAATTTAGCTAATTTGTCACACTTTGCAGTTTAGGGGTTTTTAGTACTGGGGAGTATCCAAAATTTATGATCTAGAGCTGAAATTTTTGTGGTCTATTTCCACACTAGGAAGGCATGCATCCACTAAAGGAAATTAAAAACAACAGCATTATTTTATGTCCTCTACATGCGTGGAAACAAGGCTCCTTTGCACGCGCACTTCTAAACATTCAAAATGATTTTAAGATCATTCTTTTGGCGAAATCTCTTTATCATAAAGTTCTCCCAAATTGACAAATTTTAGTTTTTTTAAAAATTGCTTTTCCTATTTTTTACAAATTAAAAAGTCAAAAGTGTCTATTTTCTTCAAAAAATGTGTTACTCTATTTTGTGAATAGCTTTTGCCCTAAATTTTGTTTGGGTCTCAAATTTGGTGACATGTTATAATTTGTAATATTACTCTAATTATGCATATTTTTAAATATTTTTAAATATTTTTTTCCAAAAGGTAGCTAGTGATCACTACCAAAACCGGTCGGTCTTTCATGCATTCACCCTAAATGATAGAAAAAAAATATACATGGAAATTGGAAGATGATGAAAAAATCCAAGTGTTTTCTATACACTACCTACCATCTAGTACTACCACCCCTTGCCAAAAATAATCACCACATGTATTCGTTTGGGCATACTTGCAATGAGCTTCTGCAATTTCTCCATGGATACTTCATCCCATATCGCTTGAATTATGTGTATCATGTCTTGTTTGTTCTTTGGCCGGTCATGGTGGCGCAACAAATCTTTTAGTATCTTCCATAAGTTCTCGATGGGATTTAGATCTGGTGAATTTGTAGGCCAATCTAGCTTCCGTGGGCAATCCTCCACTCTTCTGAAAGTTTGCTACAATGGATTGGGGCACCATCTTCCATAAGTGTAAATTCTTCAAGATGATCATGCATAAAATAGAAGCCACTCAAGGTGCCTTCATACACATTGCGAACAAAATCTGATGCTATTCTTTTGTGTTTTGGCATGATGACTATAGGTCTTTTATCAAAGCTTGTGAAGGCTCCTCAAACCATCGCAGATGATCTACCAGACTTAAACGTCAATGCTAGACAAGGGGCTGCATGTGCTTCATGAATCTTTCGCCAAACTCTAATTTGGCAAGAAGTTTTTTCCAATTCAAAAGAGGATTCGTCTGTCCAAATTACGTTTTTCCAATCCTGCTATGTCCAATGTCAATGCATCCGTGCAAATTCAAACCTCCTTGCTTGATGATGTATGCTAAGAAAAGGTTTTTGATGTGCAATTCTGTTTCCAAAACCCAACCTCCGCACATAATTTTGAATAGTTTTTCGATGGACTTTAAACTTCTCTGCAAGCATGGCAAGAGTTTGGCTACGGTCATGATTGACCGCACGACCTAAATCTCGTTGTGCACATGCAAATAATTTGAGAGGTCGATGACCTAGTTTTCTAGTTTCGATAATACCATGAACTTTCCATTTTGTTAGAACAGTGGACACTGTGGACCGAGGCATGTTCAGTAATTCTGCAATGTCTTTACATTTCACTCCCTTTTGACGCATGTGAACTATGAGTGTTCTTTCTTCATTGCTTAAGGTTCGGGTCCTCATTTTGAAAATTCAAATCTATAGGGAAAAAAACAGCAATGAGTTTCATGGTTGCTCAGAAAGAAATTGAAATAGATGAATGCATACAAATTGGGTGCTAAAATTTACCTAAACGTGTGTTGCATGGAATGACTCGAATCACAACAACCTGCTGCAATCCAAGCTCCAACAGCAACAAAAATCAGGACGCGAAGCGCAGCCATGAATCCGCACGCAAGCAAAAGAAGCCCGCCGGGAATCTGCACGCAAGGAGAGCAAAAGCAATTGAACCAGAAGGATAGGCAGAACCCAAGAGTGACCCCGAGGCTTGGACTAGTATAAGCCCCCCCCCCCACCGTTGTGGCGAGAAGAGCAAAGACTGTGGCAATGCTAACAAGAATCAACAAGAATTGGATGCACCCGGCTTTGAGGATTGGTGGAAGCACCCGAGGAAGAGGTCCATAGAAACAATGATCAAGCAATGATCAAGTGCAAGTGACGAAGGCAATCAAGGCCTAAGATCCTGATGTTGCAGCGCCAAATGCGTAGCCACATGAAAAATCAAGCAATGGCTACAGCCGTCAAACTGTGGGGAGTGAGTTATCATGTTGACGGCCAACGAAATCAATTGTATTGAAAGTACATATGGAAAATTAAAGTACATGCGGAGGACAAGTTGAGCGACGCCCTCACAAATTTTTGGGACCACAGGTGTCCCCAAACTCATGCACTTCGGAAGGGAAGGAGGAGTGCACACACAATCGTTGGGACTGTCGCGGGAAAAATTCGTAAGATTTTGGTACCCGACTGTAAGGTAGGAGGTCCATGAAGCGACCATCTAAGCACTGAAACCGAATTTTGGGGAGGTAAAACATCTTGAAATATTTTTCAGTAAATTTTTGTTGAAAGAGAAGAAGAAATGACATGCGGCTCAAGTTGTTTCAAATTTTTTGGAGCTTTCTGGAATTAGTTATGAAATTTTGAAGTTGAAATGCCATAGGGCTCTAAAAGCAACCACCTGCTAGAATGTACACAGTTTGTACATTTCTGTACATTGAAGAAAGCAAAATGTACCCCTGTCTCATGTTCGGTTCAAAATGCCCAGTCGGAGTTCGAGCCTCCTACCTTACATACAACTCTACATTGAAGCCCCTGCAGATTTTTGTTCCCGGGGATGAATCGTCCGGGAAGCTGGTCACGGATCAATCCGGAAGTTTCTCACCAGGCCCTCCGCAAGGAGCCAAGGATGTTGGTTTACTTGGAGATTACAGATTACAGACAGTCAGAGACTGCCAGACATGTCCTTCGTACTCATTACTACTTCCGACAGTCACTCGCAACTGACACCGGCAACTGAACTGAATCCATCAAATGATTTGCACCCATCAAGTAAGTTAACCCTATGTGGACGCAGGGGGGCCCTGTAGAAATCATCATTTTAAAAACCATGGGAACAATTGGTATTGAAAAAAAGAAAAAAAAAACTCATTTGTAGTCAAAGTACTGTACACGATCTCCCCTTTCCACACAAAATTCAGAGGATGAATAGTTGCACTTCTATCCCACACAAAAAGATACTCTGTCATGCATTGGACACTATTTGTCAGCAACATCCTTCTTGGGTTAACTTAATGTAACTTATTGGTATGTAAGGTAAAACAGCCCATTATGGACTTTCTACCCATTACAGACCCCTAGGAATGAGCCCATTGCAGTTTTCTTCCAAAGCATTACATGGGTTTCGGGGGGGGGGGGCTGGAGGGCTGTTTCGGCACCGTTCCCTGGGAACCCGACGACAGTTTTTATTTTTTTTCAAAAAAAAAAAAAAAAAAAAATTTAAGTTCTTAAAATGAAAAACAAAGTTTAAATTTTATTTATTTTTATATTTTTTTCCAAAAGTCTGACCTGGCAGTCACTCGACCAGGTCAGCACAGGCGGGGAACGGAGAGTATCGGCGGGTATCTGCCAGATATTGACAGGGGAACTTACAGTCCTCCCAGGGGGCAAAATCTCATCTAATGAATGAGATTTTGGCCACAATCAATGTCTTAGGTACTAGAATGGGGTGATTAGTGACCATACTAGGAACTTTCAGCTTTTCAGTGTTAATTTATTATAGGAAGTGATTCTTCCAAGCCTTCTGTGTTAGAAAATATTTTGACTGCATTAGGTGAGTAAGATGACCATGATGGATACAATTCTAGTTGGTTTGGAGGTAGTCTAGAAACCGTGATGGGTGGAACACTTCATAAATTCATAATAAATTCACACTTTGTCCAAAWAATATAGTTTCAACTGCTCTCATCATTTTCATCTTTTGTCCACATGTGGGAAAAAAATTAGAAGATTTCAACAATGACATGAGGGCAAACTCCTCATTTGGTCTGTAATGGGCTGTTTTACCTTACTGAGAATGGCACTTTTGTAGAGGGCAATGCCAAAGGAGGAGGGGATTATGGTTGCCGACAAGGAAGGCGGAGCCTGATGAGGAGGCCGTTTGTTTACCACAATCCCCAACAATGAGCAGCAATTGCCTGACATATACCACGGGTGGGAATGAACAATTAGGATGAAAAATGCATAATGCCCGATTATGCAATGCAGTTTGGCTTGCAAAATGGGGCATTACAACTTCATTGTGACATAGAATTTGCTTGGCAAATGAATGGGACGATTCCAAGCCGTGGTCTACAACCATATACGGCCTATTGAAGCATTGTTTAATTTGGACCCGAGTTTTTGCGGTATACACTATTTCTCACCCTAGTTTGAATGGCTCATTCAGGCCCCAGGCTCTTAATAGGCGAGATCTTGTTCTGTTGTCGCCTGCTCCAAGCCTCGCGGAGCGTGCCCGACAACCAAATGCACAAACCATTGAATACGATGGGTTTCCATTACTCCAGTAGTATCAGAGCGTTGAATACAATCTTGTTCTGTTGTCGCCTGCTCCAAGCCTCGCGGAGCGTGCCCGACAACCAAATGCACAAACCATTGAATACGATGGGTTTCCATTACTCCAGTAGTATCAGAGCGTTGAATACAATCTTGTTCTGTTGTCGCCTGCTCCAAGCCTCGCGGAGCTTGCCCGAAAACCAAATGCACAGACCATTGAATATGATGGGTTTCCATTACTCTAGTAGTGTTAGAGCGTGTGTTGCATCGCAATGTTTTGAATTTTTTCCGTCGGGCAGATGGGACGGGGACGGGGATAGGAAGCCAGCTAGCCGGGTATCATGACCCATGCATCATGCTAGCTACATGCCATGCATGATGGGGATCATGTCACGCTTGATGCAATAGGGTAGCTCCTCGCTGCAAATGAATGTTGATGCACTCCAGTGTCTAGCTGCACCCAAAATTAAAAGGGGGGGGGCTAGGTGGTCACGTCACTTTCATGCAAAATAATCTTATGATTTTGATAGTGCACTCCAGTGTCTCATTTTACCCTAATAATTGGGAAGGTCTAGAGGGGTCACGTCAATTTCATCCAAATTATTTTATTGATTTTGAAGGTTTACAATTTCAAGCTCCATGTTGTGTGTAATAAATCTGTAAGGCTTGTTTCTAGCCCACTTTATTTTTTTATCAATTTGCAAATGAGAATGGGGGGCTCAATTAAAAAAAACATCCCCAAGTTTTTTTACATACTCTTAGGCAAACCCCTTACCCCATGGTTCAATGCATTAATGTGCACCAAATGAGAATTAGAGGGGGCCTATCAAACAAACAACATCCCTATTTTTTTTTACACATACTCTTACGCAAACCCCTTACTCCATGTTTCAATCTATTATGGGTTTGCAAATGATAAATACCTGGGCTTATGAATAAACCTCTCCACTTTTTGGTTTGGGCACATACTCTTACGCAAACCCATTACTCCATGTTCAATCCATTAACGTTTTGCAAATGAGAATGGGGGGCTCATTAAACAAACAACCTCCGCACTTCTTTTTAACCATACTCTTAGAAAAAACCCTTACTCCATGTTTCAATCCATTAATGTTTTGCAAATGACAATTACTAGGGACTCATGAAATAAACAATATTTCCACTTGTTTTTTTAACATACTCTTAGGCAAACCCATTACCCAATGTTTTAATCAATTATGGTTTTGCAAATGACAAATACTGGGGCTCATTAAACAAACAACATTTCAAATTTTTTTAACATACTCACACGCAACATCGCAAATCCATTACTCCATGGTTCAATCCATTATGGTTTTGCACATGACAAATATGGGGGGCTCATTAAACAAACAAGATTTCCAACTTTTTTTTAACATACTCTTAGGCAAACCCATTACTCCATGTTTCAATCCATTAATAATTTGCAAATGAGAATTCAGAGGGCTCATTAACCCCTAAAGCACTAAACTGCGTTTTTTTGGCAATATAGCAATTTTGGGCAGCTTACTACGGATGGAGTTTTTGATTTTTTTTCTTTGAAATTTTCACACAACATGTGCCCAAGGAGGAGCTTTAAGGCCCAACAATTTTCATAACTTTTGATTAAAAGGTTAAAAAGTTATGGTATGATATGTTGTTTTCATTGCTCGGCAAGCAGCCCGGGTAGCAAAAAAAACTTCTTGAAAAATTGCTTTTTCTAAAACTTAAAATTTGAAATTGGTTCTCTAGATCTATATATACATGAAAAGCTTTGAATCATTCTATTTTGATAGTTGAGTCAAAAGTTCTAAGTAGTTTTAGTTTGGAGTAGTTTGCGGGTAGTTTTAGGATCTCTACTCTACAAAAAAAAGTTTGAAATCCATTATTTAATTCAATTTTTAGTAGGTGTAAATTGTTTATTACAACATCTTAACCATTGGAATTGGCATTTTTCAATTCCATAAATAAATCGTTTACATTATAATACTTTGAGTCATTTTCTACTTCTCTCTACTTACTATTTTTTACCTATATGTTGTACAATTCCAAATGATCTGAAAATTTTCAAGCACGTGTCCAACTTGCCTAGAAAAACGAATCCAAAGAGTAACCACCATTTGGGGCATTTTTTCATACACATGTGACCATCTGAAGTGCAACTGCCCCGTTTTCGCAGGGCCAAAAAAAGTTTTTTTTCCAATTAAAATGCTAATATCTTGCAATCTACATGGTGGAAATTCCTGAAATTTTTTCCACATGTTTTCAAACTAGAGTACTACAAGATCCTATGGACACATGTGTTCAAAAAAGTCTTTAAAAATAATTTTGGTACTTGTCCTAGAAATGGCAGTTTTGGAGCGATTTGGTGAAAACATAGTCGAAAACCTTTAGGGGAATAGGGGTTAAATCAACAACATCCCCATTTATTTTAAAGAATACTCTCAGGTAAATCCCTTACCCCATGGTTCAATGCATTAATAATTTGTGTATATGAGATTTAGGGGGGCTCACTAATCAACATCCTCATTTTTTTTCTGGCACGTACTCTTAGGCAAACCCATTAAAAAAATGGGGGGCTCTTAAAAAAAAAACTCCCCATTTTTTTTTAACCGTACTCTTAGGACAACCCCTTACTCCATGTTTTAATCCATTAATGTTTAGAAAATGACAATGACGGAGGACTCATCAAACAAACAACATCCATGCTCTTTTTTCACGTACTCTTAGGCAAACCTCTTATCCCATGGTTCAATCCATTAAGGTTTTGAAAATGAGAAATAGAAGGATTCATTAAACAAACAACATTTCCAATTATTACACAGAATACACAATATGGAGTCAAGAATGTAAACCCTCAAAATCAATAAAAATAATTTGGATGAAATTGACGTGACCCCTCTAGACCTTCCCAATTATCAGGGTGAAATGAGACATTGGAGTGCACTATCAAAATCATATAGCTGTTTTGCATGAAAGTGACATGACCACCTAGCTCCCCCCCGTTAATTTTGGGTGCAGCTACACATTGGAGTGGGCCAGCATTCATTTGCAGCCGGGAGCTACCTTGTCGCATCAAGCATGGCATGATCCCCATCATGCATGGCATGTAGCCAACAAGTAGCATGGGTCATAGTACCCGGCTAGCGGGCTTCCTGTCCCGTTCCCATCTTCATCCTATCTACTGGACACAAAAGAATTGAAACATTGCGCCGATACATTGCGACGCAGCAGACGCTTAGACACTGTTGGAGTAATGGAAACCCAACATATTCATTGGTCTGAGCACATGGTTGTTGGGCGCGCTCCGCGAGGCCTTCAGGAGGGGGGACAACAGTACAAGATCTCACCGATTAAGTGCTCGGGGTCTTAATGAGCCGCTCAAACAAGGGTGAGAAATAGAGTTCACCGTGGTAAATCAAGAAACTTTTACTAAAAAAACAATAGCCACAAACGATTAAAAACCAGTGAAAAATTAGATTTTCCAACACATTTACCAATCTTTCTATCACACTACAGTACTGGAACCTTGAGCAGTTGAGCTTATTAACTTTTTTAACCCCTCAACGCCCAAGGGGCCCAAAAGTGGCCTCACACAGTCTAGCAGTCCACTTTGAAGCGCTCTAACGTTTGCATCCAATATCCGATTTCAATAAAACTTGTTGGAAAAGTTGTGCATACTAGTCTACTTTCTATGGTAAAATTTTCAAATCAATCTAAGACGTATTGAGTTTGTGAAAGTCATTCGAAGTTCTCAAGTTCAATTTAGGTTCAGCACACTGCATTGTGAAGGCTTCAACTTCAAGGAATTGTATCTTTTTCATCAAATGTTTGTTTTCAATGAAATTTGTTGGTTTTTTTCCCCATAAAGGTCTAGTTATTGTGGTAAAAGTTTCATGCCAATCCAAGTTCTTTTGAATGTTTGGGAGCAATTCAAACATTCAAAATCCAGAATTGTTTGCATTTTAGTGAACTTTGGCGGCTCACAACTTCTTTGTATATGATCCTTTTTCAATAATTTTTGTTGGAAAAGTTGCGCCTACTAATCTAGTTTGTGTGGTTAAAATTTCGTATCCATCCAAGACGTTATGAGTGAATGAGAGGCATTTTGGCAGGAGGTTCAACCACAAATGTGATGTTTTGCTAATTTTTCCATTGTTTTTTGACATTTCAAATCCATTTTGCAAACACAATGAGACATTTTAATGATATTTTTTTCACCAAAGTGTTTATATTCTGGTTTTGAATCACTTTTTAGTTTAAAGCTTTTTCATTTGAGTCGGTTTAGAAATCAAATCTCACCTCCAAATGTGTTTTTAAGAAAATTTCAGCACCTTTTTTCAACACTAAAATATTATAATATTTCAATCTATATGGTCAAATGACCCCAAATTTTTTCCACAACATCTACAACATGCACACTACAATATTGTAYGGTTGAGATCTTCATACCTGACTGAAATTTAGACTTTTAACACTTGCAAAGGGAGGATGCTTTCAAGCATGGTTGGACCTTGGGCGTTGAGGGGTTAATACCCACAAACTGTGCTACACTGAAGTTCCGCTCTAGAGCTCAAAAGTACCACTGATCTGTGTCCTGGAAGACAAACTCTGCTGTCTTGTAAGTCGATTCTGGTGAGAAAGCATGATTCAAGCATGTGAAGATGTTAAGTTACACGCTATTTAAATAGTTACACTTATAAGTTAGCCAAACGATTTTCCCAAACCTTGTTTGTGGAGGTCCTCACTCCTCAGTCAGCAAAGTGAAGCTGTGGGTCACCTRCTATCCACTGCTCTAATTATCTACATGTTTTTTTGTTTTGTTTTTCGTCACAAATGAAACCTAATTTCATTGCAAAAAGGAACCAGACAAACCAGCCAGCCAGCCACATAATTATCTACATGTTCATATACTGGAACAAGGAAATGAACGGTCACTGTAACTCTGCAACAATGACCTGCATATGGAAATCACTCGAGCTCTTGAAACTCCACCAACCATGACCAGAATTTACAGATGACACGTAAGCTTCTAGAAAARTATCCATGGAGGCATATTAAAAGCCACTTCGACAAGTAGAGCAGAAGCGCACATGGGTCCCTATGCGTAGTTGCTAAATCATGGACATTCAAAATATTTACAGTGTAGGGAAAAAAAGTGAACAAAGTCCATTCAGTTATGTCACTGCCTGATTTTTTTCATAGATTGGTAATAACTAGCTTACAAACTCAAGCACTCCAATTAAGTTAGTCCCATGTCACACCCAGTCAGACATATATGATCCCCAACCTAGTAAGGTAGGGCAACTATTGCATCTCAARTCCTTCTAAAACACCCAACACCAACAACACACTGTATCACTACATTCCCATTTAAAACTAAGGCCGTTCACAATTCATTTTGTTTAGAGCCCACTGTTGAAAGGAGGAATGTTGCCGGCCACTGTATTCCAAGCTTCCTCCTTGGGGCGTGGGTTTCCACCTCTGACAAACTTAAGGGACTTTCAATACACACCAGCTTCAAAAAGAGACTAGAATTCTTCTACCTTGCACTCTCATGTTCACCTAATTAAGTTAGTGACTACAGATTCCAACATCCAAAAAGCTGAGTATGCCGATTTATTTTGCTACACGTTGTTGAACTGGGGGACATAGTTCTTGGTGGGACTCGGCTTGGGTTCCCAGGGGGCTTTCTTCTTGCAGAAGTACAGAAGCCACACACATCCCACAATGGCAAGAGTGACGATGACACTGATAGTAACAACAGAGGCTGTGTTGATCTTTCTTTTGTGTCCGCCAGTATTGTCTGCACACAAAATAAGATCACTCTTTATCAATTCAAAACAACGTAACCTACATGGAGCCTAGTTTCTTCTGTTGAAATGTTGAGAGCATGCATACATCTCATTCTATCGGTTACGAAGAGTTTTTTTTACTTAGCTATACATCTCATAACTCTTGCTCTTCGTTACCATAATGGTATAATCCATAATGTCAAATCCAGGTTTTGAAGCAACTTCATGTTCCACTAAAGTTGGCAAGTCACACCAAAGTTATAATCCATAAGCCTTAGAACTCGTCAATGTGATCCCTTTTATCAACCAAAATATACAGACTTGAACATTCTTGACTCAAAAAGAAGACTTCACGTTGTATGCCAGGACCTTCTCAAACCTTCTGGACAGCTCTCAAAAAGAATATTCAGTCCGTTAAGGGTAGAAGGGTTAAGAAAAGGTAATTGGATACAATGGACAAGTAACAGTCGAGGATTCTTTTAAGTCCTCGATTAAGCAGTATATCTAACCATTAGTGAGGCCATTTCCGGTACCACGGATGAACAGCCTTGCTACGAGAATAGCATCCCTCACAACAGCAAATGCCATTCTCATACCAAGGAGCAATAGAGAGAAGGACGAGCGGATGCACAGATTTGGGCATTCGAAATTCCAAAAAAATGACTTTACATTATATCCAATGATCGACCTTCTCAACTCTTGAGTTCCAGCTCTCAAAGATAACTTCAGTTCATTTCAGGGTGAAAGGCTTGAGATAGAAGGACATTGAATTAACTGCAACATGTAACAGGCGAGGATCCGTTTAGTTCACATACGATTGAGCAGGATCCAACAATTACTGAGGCCATTTCCGGTACCATGAAAGTAGTGTCTTGTATGTAATGAGAATAGCATTCCTCCCCACAGCAATTGCCATTCTCATAACAAGGCGCTATGTTCACGTTACCTCGTACCTTGCCACTTTGAAACAATCAGACTTGATATTCGGTGAAACAATTTGGCCTGTTGTACGTTCAGGAAGCAATCTGACAAGCTTGGGGTTCGAGAAACAATAAGAAAAGGTTGGTATTTGGTATTCTTACCCGACTGAAACGGTGACAGGGCTCCTGGACATTGGCTGCACAGGTCATCAGTGATATTGCAGAGCGTCGGACGAGCTCGAGCAAGAGCAGGACCRTCACCCGGGAACTTRGAAAAGTAGGTGACTTTGCAGAAACACGCCGGAAACGTGGCCCAGACGCTGTGAGAACTGGCGCAACACTCCGCCGAGGGCATGGTGATGTTCCCAGCCATGAACCGSCCACAGGARCCGAGCTCGGAGTACGCCGTGGTGTTGTTGCAGGGGTCTTTCTCCGGGACGGAACTTTGCTGCGACATGCTCGACATGGCACTGCAGTTGTAATCCGGAGGCTGCTGAGCTCGTGCAGCTTGCAATACCAGGAATAGTAATGCAAACAACAGGCAACTCCACCTCATGGGCGCCATGGCTAAACCAATGTCTCGATCGCTTGGACACTATTGATGAAGTTCGTCGTCTCTTACATCAACCTGCACACGGCATGCTCACTGACTCCGCCATAGCCAAACGCGAAGTGATCAATGGTGTGGTTCATAGTGTCAAAGCTGTGAAAACTCAAGTGCCCGCAGCTCAACAACTAAGACAGGTACGGATCTGAGCTAGTCCTCCCGCGGGAGACTGAAACTATTCCAAATTATCACTAAAAATTTGCCATTGTCCCACTTTCACTGAAAWTTGCTATTTTCTGCAATTAGAGACTAAGTTACGCGCAATTATGCTGGCACATTCCTTGATTACAGAAACTGCTTCAGGGACAGACACATGGACGCACGTACAAAAAGATTGACAGTCACCTTATGCATGGATCAAGTGTGCACTGTACCTTCTCTTTTCCAGAAATTCACGTACAGTGTTCATATGAAACATCTTGCTCGAGGTTGTACGTGCAGCTGGCTCGCTCCCCGGATTTTCCCCGTCGTAGCGCGCAACACTGAGCCCTTTCAACACAATGCGAGGGGTCAGTTTGCAAGGTGAAGATGAAGATTCCACAGGTGCCCAACATATACATACTGTAGACGGAGCAATTTAAAGCTCAGCCAGCTCGATCTCCGAGTGAAGTTATGATCTGTGTTGACAATGTGGACTAATCTACACAACTAGCGCCAGATTTCCTAGTGAGTGGTCAGTTAATCACTAGCTTGGGGAGCTAGCTGTTAAGCTAAGTTAACCTACTGCTGATCTTCACAGCTGCAGTTTAGGAGGCAATTGCAAGGACTCTGTCAATGTACACATGGCCGCTAATCCTAATCGCCTACAGTAGCTATCGAGTTACGGTAATTAGTGCGGTTGGTGATAGGTTAGTCCACTGGTGTAAGTTAGTACTGGAATTATCTAATTAGCAAGCTGTATGTGGCCTGGGTTGTGAACTTGTAGAGTAGCTAAATATCTGTGTCTGTGAGGTAATAAGTGGAGGGCCGCCTGGGTCACTCCTTAATTAAGTGTATATTATATTAGCTTAGCACCTGYAGGGAATTATCARCTAGATTTATGTGGAAGAGGTGTGATGATGGTGGCTGGTGCTTGCAGCAGGGTCGGTGAGTGCGCGACACTGATTTGTCCTATTAGTGAGGGGGAATTTAGTGTCACCTAGAAAATTAGGAAATTGGTACAGTAAAGTAACATTTCAACCTCAACAGCCTGCACTAGTTCAAATAGTTCAAAATAGTGTGATTTTGGCTCAACCGAGGAATTTGTGAACTTAATTAAGTTGACGCTTATATATATGTTAAGACTTCATTATTCTATTACAACTTACAATGTTAAACTTTGGCTTGCAGATGGGCTGGGAAGTCAAAGATGGGGAGTACCGGCATTTAGTTACAACCTAGCCGGTTGATTTTGAGAATTTCCGAATGAGATTGAAAAGTTTCGGCAGAGGTTCCGGACAAAAAATAAGAATTTCGGAAATGGGCCGGGTAAGAAAATCAAATGCCAGCTTTTTGCCGTCCTCCCTTGGAGCATGTAGGAAAATTACCGTTTTGAAATTCATGGTTCCGGTTTTTAGCCGCTCGTGCTCATACTTCCTAGGAAATTATTTATACTAGGACATTAGATGCATAACTGCATACTTCATAGTATTCTACTATACAACTTTATACTTTACAAACCATAACTTAAGTTAGCTACTCATTGCTGAGTAGGTGACTTAAATAAGGTATAAAATTAATAAATTGACACTACAGTACTAGTTTACTAATTAATACAATAGCTGGGCGCCTGGGTAGCTAGCTTTTATTTGTTTTCAAGTTTAGCCGTTCAAGACTTCATGCATTGATGGCCCACAACCCTAGAATGACAACTAACGCTCACTCACTCAACAATCAACACTTAACACTTCAGAGTTTAGCAATCAACATTCTACAAGTTTGGATTAGAGGCCACTAGTCCAGGACTCCAGGCAATCAACACTCAACACTTTAGAGTTTAGCAATCAACATTCTACAAGTTTGATTAGAAGCCACTAGTCCAAGACTCCAGGCAGTCATGCACCTCGGCTTTCAAAAATTAGGATTTACAACTTCAGGGTTTTGGGAGGTTATCTGCATCAGGGGTTTCTTTTTTGGCTTTTTGGTGCTAGATTGCACCAGAAAAAAAAATCTGGCTAAAAAAGGTTATAAAAAATGCCAAAAAAATTGGATGAAATTGCCAGACAACTTTGAAATTAATAAATATATCAGATGAAATTGCCTAATTGTGGATGAAAACCATACTATACATCCAATAAGTGGATGAATGTTGTAATTAGAAGCACCACTATAACATTTTATATCGCCACAATGGCACTTCTTCATAAATGAAAAAAAAAGCCCAGATTCTGCATGTCTCCCTCACACCTCGCCGTTGCCGTTGTCGCCGTTTCCGAGATTATGCAGAGTGCAAGCAAGTCGACTTTGCTCTCAGATTGTTAGCCTTTTTTTCTGCTAATTTGTCTACATATTTGTCTACTTTAGCCACAAGTCCTAGTGCAAGCAATGCATCTTCCTTAAATGCTGATGTCCATGAGTAAGGGACATCAATGTTTAAGAGCTTGTGCTCACTTGTATTCTTTTGTTGCATTGTTTTTTGCATATGTTGTTTTGATTATCTTGAAGGGTGTTGTACAACTATGTTGGTGGGACTCACTCCTCTTCCCATTTTTTTTGGCTGATGGTATGTATGTATTTGTAAATGATGGCTTGTACACTCCTCTCCTCATTTTTTTTGGCTAATGTTGTGTTGATATTTGAGAATGTTGAATGCTGTGTGTCATGTCATACTAACCAGCCTCCGGAAAATGCATGGACCCTCTTGTAGATTTGTGCATTTTAGGAAGGCTGAATCCTTGGCCTTAAATTTGTAAGGGCAATGCCAGGTTCAAATCCTGCCAAGGGATGTGGCTATATGCTAAATAATACTTTTACAAGCAAAACAAAACAACTTAAGGAAGAAAGCAAAAAAAATATAGAACCAACCATATTTGCGCCCTATAGGAAATTTTTCGACTGAAATTGGACAATGGCGGCAATGCCACCGAGGGAAAAATGAAGTTTTAGGAAATTGACCGGCTAATTTTGCAACCTCTCGGCACACTTCCGGGCAGATTTGAAAAAATCCGGGGTGGATGGAAGTTTCCCGGAAATCCACCGTTTAGCCCACAGAACTCCCCGGACTGTGGTCAAAGATCGATCAGTGAATCCGTCGATAGACTGGCAGTGAATCTGTCAGCTTTGGGGCTCCGCCACCAAACTTAACTTACTCTTTCTCATGGCCGAGGGAGGCCTCAAAGTCACCCTGCCTCGTATCGATTGTCAGAATGTAAGTTAATTCCAGGGCAGTGATTCTTTAACCCTGTCAAAACGGGACTGTCACTGTGTTCTGCCAACTGAACCGGCCTCTCTGAACATTTGTAACTAAAGTACGTTACGATAAAAGGGAGAATATGGGGTCACTGTCCAGATAACTTACTGAAGATGACACACTCAGAGCATCCCCACAGAAACACGGGGAAGCAGCACTGTAAACATTCTGTACCACTGACACTGATCGTCTTTGTCAGGCGGCATGTGCAACAGTTCGGCAAAGTGGCTTGCAAAGTGGCTTGCACTTGAATGACTAAGTTAAATCACCGCTCTCACTGAAAGGATGTTAGGTTGCTATTGATCCTGCATCACCTCTACCTTAAGAACCGTGGTTGATTTGGGGGCGGGCAAGACATTCTCTAGTTTCTAATTAAACATGAAAAAAATTATCAAATCGTGATGCTTTGCAGACATTTGATTATGCTGATGGAATTGGCATGAATGATTGGGCCTCCGCAATATTTTTTGTGGCAATTCAAGGTTCCCTTATTGGAAGATTTTTGTACTTCTAGCCCAAATTTCATTATTTTTTTCAACCCCTAAACCACATGCTAGAACAAATTGTCCTGATTCTTGTCCCAATGCATTTTACAATTCCCCACACCCGTCCCCTTTTGTTTGTATCCAAGTTCATTCTAAAATTCTAGCTATCAATGAAAAAGTGTCAATATCAACCCAAAAGTGGTCGACCGATCCTTAATGGGTTAATAGAATGTGTCAAAATGCAATTATACGCCCCATTTCCAAACTCTTGTGTTGAGCAAAAATTCAAAGAACTTACACAATAAGTTTGGATCATGAATAATTGCGGTTTTCCATTAGATAAGGTGGGTATCCCCAAAATGGCGCAGTGCCTTAAAGCACACCCTACTTTAAGCTCCAAAATGGTGTAAATATGTAATGAAAACTGACAATGAGTGAGACATGGTGGTTCATCAAAGAAGCAAGGCAATTTTGGTTTAGGTGACAGGCTTCTAAGCTCACATCACATGATGATTTATGTCTTTGACAAGCTTTTCTTTCTTTTCTTTTCTTTGAAACACATGGACTATTTCCATTGATCTCTGACAAACTTTTCTATTGCTTGTTGGTTTACGAGCTTGTTTTTTGTTCAATGCTAAAAATACAATTAAAGCTCCATTTCTTATCCTTCACACATCTCAGGAGGGGGACCTTCTGCATGTGACTATTGATTTTCAATGCAGCCTAGGATTAGATTCAAGAACTCTACTTCCAAATTTTTGTCCCCCCTACTTTGGTCTTATATTTGCCAAAATTAGAGAATTCGTTATTAGTGCATTTCTTCTTTTTTTTACACATCCCTTTACACTCTTGTATTCACTATTCACTACTTTGTCTTCAAATTACTCACAACCCAATTTGTGATGATTTTGGGTGTACCCACCTTACAAGCTTCAGAGGTAATCTCTCGTACAATTGCAACAACATAACATATACCATTAACACCTCATTGCCCATGGTCGGTTGTAGTGTCACGGTGCCTTCAAAGGACCTTCACGGAAGCTACCAATTAGCATGAATTAGGGGTGGAATTGACACAAAATTAGTTAAAACATAGAGATATTTAGAACTAAAATTTGATATGCTTGAATGGAATTTCATAAAAATTAAATGTTAATTATGCAAGACAAAAAATGAACTTTTGTTCCCGGGCACCGATTGAAAAAAAATTTATATTCCCACGAAGCTCATCAGTTTTTCTATCTCCAAAAAAAGTTTCAAAAAATCACATAAAAAATTCAGCCCGTAGGTACCTGCCCGAAATCTCATTTGTCTCCCGAGGGGACAACGGTCCTTTAGGGGTTAATTGGCATTTCCCACTATATAATATATTGTTGTACATCTCCAGTGACCGAAGTGTCTGGGGGTTGTACATCATGTTTTGAACATCTACAGTTTCCCTCATTTAGTCCCCTTAATTGTTCGGTCCCCTTAATACCCCTATTCAGTGTAGAAGGTAAATATAGCGGGACTGTAGACGGCTTATTTTAGGTCAAAGAAATAAGCCATGTATTATCTACCTACATTTATAGTCTGAAATGATTATATTCTCTAGAATCGGACGACATTGGGCACAGAGACGCCATTGGATGCCTCTCCTTTAACCCCTAAAGGGCCAAACTGCGTTTTTGGGCAACATAGCAATTTTGGGCAATTCACTATAGATGGAGTGTTCATTATTTTTCTTTGAAATTTTTACACAACATGTGTCTGAGGAGTAGATTTAAGGCCCAAGAATTTTCATAACATTTGACTACACTATTAAAAAGTTATTGCAAGATATGTGACTTTCAGTGGTCGGCTGGCAAACCTAGCACCCCAAAAAACTCCTTCAAAAATTACTTTTGAAAAAATAAAAATTTTAAATTGGTTCTTTACAATTACATATTAGTCATACGCTTTGAACCATTCCATTTGGATTTGTGAGCTAAAAGTTATGAGGAGTTTTAGTTTGTGGGTAGGTATGTTTTTTAGAGACTCCATACTTACCCACAAACTAAAACTCCTCATAATTTTTAGCTCACAAATCCAAATGGAATGGTTCAAAGCTTTCCACTTATATATAATTGTAAAGAAACAATTTCGGATTTTTATTTTTTCAGAAAGTGATTTTTGAAGAAGTTTTTTGGGGTGCCCGGGCTGCCCGCTGACCACTGAAAATCACATATCATGCAATAACTTTTTAATAGTGTAGTCAAATGTTATGGAAATTGTTGGGCCTTAAAGCTACTCCTTGGACACATGTTGTGTAAAAATTTCAAAGAAAAATAATGAAAACTTCATCCATAGTGAGCTGCCAAAATTGCTGTGTTGCCAAAAAACGCAGTTTGGTCCTTTAGGAGTTAATTACAAATTTTCGCTGGCCACTTTCTATCAACTTCAAATTGTAAAGACTACAATCTTCCTTTTTCTAAGACATGCCAATTTTGAAACTAAACTCCAGATTTCATTACCTTGTGAGTAGGAGCCACCATGACCAACCCTAAAGTGATGCCCATCCCAACTACCTTGTCCAACCACTTCAAGCCCCTCAACAAAAGGTGAAACTTCTACGAAAGTTGAATCTTGCATTGTACAGTATAGAATCACACGAACACCCTTGCTAAGAGCATCCCCACCAGGTCTTCCGTATTCTTTTCCCTACTTTATTTCGAGACCTCGTATACAGATGAGACCTCGCGAATCCTGCATACAAGGCTCCTAATACATAATTGGGGCGCAACTTTTGGAGACTTTTGTAAAATTTGGGGATATAGAACGCGGAAAAACTTGGTGTGGTGAAGGTTCCGTATCCCTATCTGTACTTGAGGTCCTTTCCCTAAATTTTTATGGATACGGAACTCACTGGTGGGGTGCTCTAAGCCTCCAATCAAGCTTGTATTCTCTTTGTAGGGGCAAACTTGAATATTTGTATTGCTTGAACTAGATATTTGCTACTTTTTCTTCTCCAAACCATTCGTTGAACTGGCTCACTTCGGCAATGATGGAGATTCTTTTTGCTGTTGCACACTAGGAAACTTGAGTTCCAAGGACAAACATCGATGAGCTTTTCCCAGGACATCCGCCGAATGATGCTCTCACCGTAAGCAGTAATGCGACATCTGGAGAAGGTCCATAGCCTAGAATATAATAAGGATCACGAGTTCACGACTTAGGCAGACCTGGTGACTGAGATTCTAGCGAATCTTCGCAGGACTTTCGCCCAGGTAGGTTCGTATGCAAGTGGCCGGAGTTCGGAAGTGGGCTGAAGCTCCGCTCCTTTGCAATCGTTATGGATCCATCAAAATTACTCCGGAACACCATTTCTTTTGATGTCCACAGACTATCGTACTGTAAAGCTTTTTCTTTTCGTTAGTTCCAAGCTTCTGGGCCACCTCCGTCACTAGATTTGGCTTTCGCATGTGGGTACAGTTCGAAAAATCAGCAAGCGTTTAGAGAAATTCTGCAAGTGCAATTCGATCGGAGACACTCATTAGAGGGTGACAGAATGAAAGCTTCGGAGGCGATTACGTTTTGCCAGACAGTGAAAATTTGCAGGAGGAATCACAACTTCTGAAACGTGACCGCCTTATTGTTTTTTATGTCACTCTTTAAAGATCTGAGTTGACTTAATTGAGGTTCAGAAATTCCGTACCAGTTAAAGTGTACCGACTTGTTGCATTCAATTGGCGAGAGTGAAGGTGATGGTGACGATGAGATTTGTAATAGTGGGTACACTAGTTCTATTTCTGTGTAGCAGCATCTCGGCGCAGAGTAATGCTTCAGTGGATGGTTCGGAAGAGAATTCTACAGTGACGTTTTTTTCGGCCTCCTCAGATTGTGAGACGCTTCCTCCCTTTTGAAGCTTTTTCAAATTTCGGACTAGACACAGCTTTGATTGATACTCATTGAAACCCATCACAGAAATTGTTGAAATAGTGAATGCCAAATTCGTTCAGTTGGCAACAATTAGTTCACAACTTGACATAGCTTTTCCAGAAGTCCGTCTGCCGTGTTTGTAAGTAAACAAGCATTCTTACTTAGCTGATTTGCGGAGATTCGAAGAAAATAAATGCACTATTGCTCCTCGGACCATTTCATGTTTTGCTAGCCAAGATACTGATGTCGTGAACTAATATATAAATTGTGATGTACAGGGATATTTCAAGTAACAAATTCAATGGACCTCTTACAAAAATATCTGGACACAAAACCCTTCAATACTTGTGAGTGCATTCTACCATATGAATCTTCCACACAATTGATCACATCATTGTCAAAACAAATAACCGTCTATAAGATAATTACATTTGGACTATTCATTGAATTCTGGACTAAACATCCGGATATTTGTGGATAATAACATTTGGAGATTTTCGGATGTTTGTATAGATCTCTCGATGTTTGCATAGATCTTTGGATTGTTTTGCACTATCTTATGATAACCATTTTTTTCTCTCTTGATAACCATTGTTAATTCTGAACTTTCAAAAGTCCAAAAGCAGTTCAATGTGGCATTTGATGATAGGTCACTACATGTTAGTAAAGGTGAATGTGGTACTAATTTATGCTTTGCTTTACTTGTAATCAATCAGTAATGTCAGTCATAACGAGTTTACAGACACCCTCAATCCGGAATTGTTAACCGACGTTCCTACATTGACAACGATGGATCTTTCAAACAATCTCTTCACCGGCTCTATTCCCAATTTGGCCACCTTGGCAAATTTGCAGCTTTTGTAAGTTGATTTGTCTGCTACCCTATCAAGAAAATTAAATAGAGCCTATTATAACTACACCTAATTTTGACCACTCTCTAAAACCCCAAACCACTACAAATTCTTGCCTAAAATGTACTCCCACTATTCATGAGAGTCCATGATTAGTTTGAGAAACATCTATTTTCAACACTTTGAAAATTTGTAGTTTATTTTGAGAGAATCTAGAAGCCCCTTTTGACTGCCGACAAGACCCCACAAATAGCTTTTCAATATAATTATGGAAACCATGTTGAATTGCTTATTTATGTGATTTTAGGGGTAGTTACCTTACTTGTAAATTGAATGAGGTGGGCAGAGATTTGAGCAGCAACAAATTCTACCCTGGGCCATTCCCAAATTGGACTGCGGACCTCAACATCCTCCATACTCTGTAAGTTCAAAAATGMGGTGCCCAAATGCATATCATGTCTTAAATGTCACATGTATTCTCAAACTTTAGGTGTAGCTCTTAGTCATGTGTATTCTCCCTAGATTGGTTTTGGGCTTGGAATGCAATTTGCATCTCTTTGACATGTTTAGGAGTGATTTGGGGAGACATATAGAGTTGTGGAGACATTGACTATGCTCTCACTCGGTATTGAAAAGTGTTGTTACTAAGGGTCTTAGGAACGAATTTAGACCTACTTCTAGACTAGACTCACATTGCAAACATCACCCACCCTAAACACCAAGTGTGAACATACTTGTCTTTAGATACAAGAGACAAATTCTAGAGATCATTTTTTGAATCTTGATGAATGTTTTTTTTCTACAATCATTCAAAGTGGTGTGTGTGGAACCCTCTTGATTGAAGGGAGAGTATAGACAATTCCATTTCCATTCAAACATTAGTGGAGACCCTAGACATTTTAGCCAAGTCATATTTTCGCATAATTAGCTTGTTAAGTGAAGGCTAGCTAAGTGTATGAATAGTTGAGTTTGTGGTAATTGGGGCCAATTTAGGAGTTGAGGTAAAACACCTAATAGTTTAAGTGTTTGCTACATGATTTAAGACTAGTCACCCTAAATTGCATATATATATCCTCATGTGTGCAGAAGATTGCAAAATGCCTCGTTGATTGGTGAAGTCCCTGCATCTGTTTTGGCTGCCTTCAAGAGCTTGCAGACTCTGTAAGTGTACCCTAAATTTTTTTTTCTTACATTCTCTCCATTTTCAAGTCTGAAACACATCAATGTAGCAAGTGGTTTGTTTGTGTAACCAATTGAAGGAGCATTGGCATTGTGTGCAATGGTCGTCTAACTACACACAACCCTCTCTAATTGCATTGCTATTATTGAACTAAGGTAGACTGCTCTTAAAGCGACCATTTAAGGGCTGATCGCTTTTTTCGTAGGTTTCCGCGTACAGAAATATTTTTAGCTCATTTTCCAGAGAAAGAAAAAAGCATGTGGGACTTAGCACAAGTGGTTTCATATTTTTCCAAGCATTTTTGAATTACATATGAATTTTCAAAGATTTGGGGCACAAGCACCTATTTATGACTATAGGTCTTCCAAAATCTGTCCACTTGCAACTTGTAAAGAGATGGGAGGAAATGAAAGACAATGATTGGCTCTTTCAATAAAAAAGAATTTTTTCTTGATTCAATCAATGGTGAATATGGTCCATTTAAGGATCACCTCATCTCTATTCTACCTCTATTTATAGGGGCGGTTTCAAGGAGACGCTCGCTTTAAGAGCAGTCTACCTTATAGAAGCTTAAATTGCTAGGTATTGGTGGTAGTTGAAAGGGGAGTGTAGTAGATTCTCTTAGAATGCATTTTTTCAACTCTGTATGAATAAACTATGAATTTCTCAAAGTGCTGAAAATAGGTGTATCTAAAATCGACCCAAGCCTCTCATGTAGTGCACATTGCACATTTTAGGCAAGAATCTAGATGAGAAGATGTGACAAACTGATTCAAGTCACGAATTTTAAGAAATGTTTTGAATTGAATTTGCTACTGACCTTTTTTACTATGCAAACCCTTTTTTATTTTGCAGGGCTTTAGATGACAACGATCTCAATGGAACACTAGACTTAAACAGCATGTTGGCTGTGCCCAATCGAAGTCAAAGTCTTCAACTRGTAACCCTCACCAACAACAACATAAGAAACGTCGCCTACTCCGGCCGAATTGTCAATCTTAACATCAAGTTCAAGTGAGTGATATGATTTGAACACCCTTTAGCAAGCTATTGTAGTGTTAAGGAATTTAAAAAAAATTTAAATTTTTAAATTTTTAACCCCTTTTAAATCAGCTATGCCATGTGTGACGTGATTATCCAATTGTATGTGTAGCTCTAGAGAAATTTAACTCATGAGATATTCTAGTCCATACTAATCTAAAGTGGGACCCTGCAATGGCAGTTTGTTTGGCAATCCATATTGCGACAATTCCACAGCTGCAAACAATGATTTGACACGTTGTGTTTGCCAGCAGCAGTGTATTGATTCTTGTAAGTATTGGTTGATTTCTAAAACTTCAATAACTTGTTGACTACATGCGTTCGAAGGGCTCATTCTTAGGAGTTTTGAGCAATTTTATTGTATCAATTACTACTCTCTCTATGTCCGGATTTAAGTGTCTGCAGTTTTTTCTGAAATTTTTTTATACCCAATTTCATTCACGATATTGTGAAAAACATAATGAATAGAGGTTTGAAATTTTATATCACTAGGGTCAATGAAGAATATTGCATGTGTTCATTGCAACCTAAACAAAATTGGATAAAAGTATGCTCCCATATGACCTACTTAAAAAAACATGAGGTCCAAAGTGGACACTTATTTTATTTTGGGGACAAAGGGAGTAAAAGGTTTGATGAATGTTATAGATTGGTGGAACTTCACACAATTGGAGCCCATGGAAAAGACTTACTTGCAACAAAGAACTAATTTAGTTTTGAGCTCTCAAACAACCACCTCAAAATTCTCATAGATTCTTGAGTCTAGGCACTTGAATCTCACATATTTGATGTTGTAAAATCAGTTATTTTAACACATATATATAATCCTCTTTGCTAGCTTACATTTGACCAATCTAATGAATAGTAGGTTATGTGTGCTAAGGCACTAGAAGAATTGAATGGCTCTATAGGATAAAGCAAAAACTTGTTGATGTTTTTTGTACTGATGCTTAATTTCTTATATGGTAGTGCGTGTTGCAAGTGATAACAAGAATGTCATCATAATTGCAACTGCKATTTGTGGATCATTGTTGGCAATTTTCATTTCCGTCTACGGTTTGTTGTTTTGGCGGAGTAGGAAAGAGAAATATCAACTTATACTTGGAGCACTTGTATCCACTATAAGAAACCCGCGTTTTAGTTGATGTGGACAAATTTTATCAGACGGATTTTTGTGGACATCGAAGGGGACGTATCGTGTTTTTGTGTCATCAAAAACATTTAATGTAATATCAATGGTGACATAAAAACACTATACATCACCTTCAATGTCCACAAAAATCCGTCTGATAAAATTTGTCCACATCAACTAAAACGCGGGTTTCTTATAGTGATCTCACTCCAGAAATACTACATGAACAATTGTTTAAATTGATCCAAAGAGGATGCAAGACCCCTCCTTAAGCCAATAAATTATTCTCTAAGTCACATGAGATATTGTTTTAGAGCTATAATTTCACTTAATATGTTGAAATTTAACACCACCTTTTCTAAAATATGAGCACCCATTTTCAACCTTGCCTAAAAATTGACATCTTAAGTATGGACAAGGATGGCAAAAGAAGATTTAATTAAACCTTCACAATGGAAGCATCCATTAAATTGGTGTCTAGCTATCATTATGTGACTTCACCATTTTGTGTACTCTACATCAACATGTCTAGTGTCCATTTTATGGGTGACGCTCTCAAGTGACGCTACTAGCAATAACTTCTACTCCTAATGTGAATATCTCTATTTTTGAACCAATGTTTTTTCTTTCACTTTAATATGTCTTCTCTTCTAAATGGAAAGAAAAAGCCATTATGCCTTGATCGAAATTTGAGTCAAGTTTTGCTAACTTACATGTAAAATAACTCTTAATTGCCATTGCTATTATAAGGCATTACTCCACTGCTACTCAARAATGTAATGTGTTGTGACAGGCATGGAGTCTATATAGCCAAGGAAGAATCAAGGAGCTTATAGATCCCACACTCGAGCTTCAACCAAAAGAAGAGATGGAAGTGCTTAGAATCATCAACATAGCCTTGTTGTGTGTMCACAATACAGGAGAGAGACGTCCGGACATGAAGGCAGTGATGGCCATGTTGCATGGCAGCATGGATGTAAATGTTGCACACCTAGTTCTTGAACATGAGAGCGAGAGGTTACGACCTAGTAGACCTAGCATGGGTCTCATGGACTCATCAACAAGCTTGGGAATGAATCTTGAATCAATGAGTAGGGATTAATATAAAAGATCTGCACCTAATATTGACCAAATAATCATTTGAGCTTGGTCCCATTATTGGCATATCTATAGTAATGATGGATCTAATTTTAAGTCAGAAAAAGAAATTCTAGATAATCTTCACATGCATGTTTTGGATACCAAATGGATAAACTATGAGTTTTCAAAGTTGTGAAAATAGGTGTATCTAAAATTGACCCTAGATTTTTACGTTCATTGGACTTACTTTTATGCAAGAATGTGAGTGGAAAGGTTTTGCAAATAGGTCACAATTAGGTGCAATTATCTTGTTGCTCCCTTTGCTTTGGCATATCAAACATCACGTCTTGTCTTCCAATGTGTGCGCTAGAGTACGTAATTGATGGTACTAAATCTAGACTATTGATAAAGAAAATTGAATAGTGCTTTAAAAATAGATGGCTAAAAAATAATCTTAGATATAACGTCATTTTTTTCTTAATTCAATTTAGAACATCAAAATTTTAAAAATTTGGTTTATCGAAGGATTGAGAAGCAAAACAAGGATTATGAGTTCTTTGGTGGAAAAGCTCTATGATGAACCTTACACCCTTATTGTGATTTGACACGTCACATTTCACGTATTTTGTTTTCCAACGTGGCAACGTGGGGCAACACAAAATTGATTGTGAATCTTGATTATAAATAAGAATAATATAGTATTTGAAGGCATTCTAGCTTAAGAGCATTATTAGATAAAATATTCATTTTTTCTATTCAATTTGAAACATTCAAAACTACCTTTTTTTGTTGATGTAAGGGATTAATATATTTAATAGAAGAAGGATTCCCAATGGGTCCATCAAAAGAGTTCTATGATGCACAATGTTATTTTGCTCCTCTTTGCCACTTCACACTATATTCAAGGTCCCACTGAATTTTCAAAATTTGATTGGTAGTGAGTTAAAAACTGGGACTTGGAGCTTCACACTACGTCCCAAGTCTAAAGTCCCACATCACCTTCAAATACCTATATGGCAACATTTTTTGAGAGTTACATTGTATGTTTTTGTTGACATAAAAACATAGCTCTTATTATTATGTAAGATGTCACCTAAAACACGGATTTCTTATAGTGTCTCTTGAAATGGTTGCCTTTGGAGCACACATTTGTTCCATTTGATCACACTTTTCCCTCCAAAAAACATGTGCAATAGCACTAGAATGAATTGTTGCATCTCTATTAATCCAAACTCATAGCTCATTGTCAATATCATTTTCATTGTTAAAAGCTTTGTTGTCAAATCATGTTTTTTTTATTGTATCTCTTTGAATTGATGTTGTATGATTTAATACTTGTGTTGATATGTTTAAATAAGTGTAATTTTTCAAGACTTTCCTCCTCCATGTTCAATGTATTGTTTGTTGGACATATGCTTCAATCCTTCTACTCCTCTTTATTCTATATCATTAGATATATATGCAATTAATTAGCAATTATTACTGTACCTACTGGTAGTATGGTTAAAGTGGTTTGTTAGTGATTCTTTCCCTCTTCTCTCTATTAGTATTTACACTAATCTTTGTTATTCATTCTCCACTTGTGTGGTTGGCAAATATAAAACATCATTACTGAATTCCATCATGGTAGTATCATAGTAGACGCCCAAGGGGACAATCCTCACTTCTTCATCACAGTATAGGACAATTAGAGAGAAAGTAGAGAGAAGGCAAGAAAGCATGATTGAAGATTTCATTGAGGGATAATCCGAGCAAAAAGAGAGTTCATCTTGTTTGAGAGATAATCAAATTAGTGATGGCAGAACTTTAGAGAGTTCATTGTTTTTTTTTCTTGTGAATCAATCTATTGTGTGCCTATAGGTGAGAGAGTACAACATATTTAAACATGCTTAGACATAGACAAGATAGTAAAGCAATATAGACACCATATATATACAATTTGGAGAATATCTACATACATGATTGCATCAATAGCATATAATTTTAGTAAGCATCTCAAATGTCAACATAGTGGTAAGAATATTCACTTGGTTGTACACAGACTTGTAACTAGACGGCAAGGTATTGAGCATCCGTTCTACCAAGCTGGACTTAGAAATTGTGAACCATACCCTTTAAGTTGCATCTTCATATCTTAGATTTAAGATTTTTTAGATGTAATCATTGATGGATTCTCCTTCCTACAATCTAATGGAATTCAGCTTGTCCAACATCATTAGTCTTGATGCATTATTAGTCCTTTCAGAACATTCTTTTAATTTGTTCCATGCAACTCTTGGAGTCTTGGGTCGTTTATCTCAAACATCTCATTGAAAATGGACTCACTATAGGGCATTGTGATGGAAAAAAGAGCTTTGGCTCTTCTCGTGCCCGTTTTCTCTAGTTCATTGATCACATTTTAGTTATTTCCTTTTAGATCCATGTACTTCAATCTATGTGTTTTCTTTCATTAAGAATAATGTATATCAATTTTTCCATGTTTGATAATTCTCAATGATGAGTCTATGGGACTCTACTAAGACGTTGGAGTTTGACATGACTTTTTCTTAGGGAGTAGAAAAATCTTTGAGTGGTCTTGGAATGTTGCATCCATAAAGGAGACACAGGGATTGAGAAGATGAGAAATTTTATCTCCTACTATGTTGATGGTTCTTTTTTGATACTTTATTAATTGGTTTAGAGATTGCGCCTCAACAACGCATCCAATTTTGTTAAGCAACCTAGGTGGCATCACTATACTCTGAAGCACTGGCTACACAATTTCAACGACCAAGCTTCACAATTGCAGGCTTCTAACAACAACATCCATTAGTGGTACCTAACAAAAACTTCACCATGGCCATGTTATTACGTTCATCTTGCACCACCCACCACGTACCACCACCACCATCCCGCATCTGTAATTGGTGCGGCATTGAGGGGCACTTCATGAGAGACTACCGGAAATTTGCAAAGGAGTTTTCAAGGCGTATTCACTTCCAACAAACTAATGGCCACGACATGATTGGGAGGGTTCATTCTAACCCAACCATACATAATAACGTACTCATCAAAGGCATGGAGGCGTTCACTTTGGAGTGGGAACATCCTATCGTCGATAGCAATTACAAAACAATGGATCCATGTTTGGACCTGACTCTCGAAGCAACCTAGATACTTTTTGTGGGATGTTTTTAACATTTCAGCAGAGATGTCGCGGCCCAAATGACTCTCAAGAGTCTCAACTAGCTCCAGTGGGTTCACCACAACCTACTTACACCGTCACTTGAGTCACCAACTGCCTAACACTGCACATGCCAAGCACATCCAATGCTAGTCCCCATTTCCAATTCCTTTTTGCTTAGTCCCAGTCACCGGGACTCCTAGCACACACACCTCCTTCATGACATTGGGCATGTCACTTAGTAACATGGGGCGGGACTTCCACCCAATGTACAAGGCTCCATGGTGGCACTACTCACCATGGGCCTAACCGCCCTTGGGTGTCACCCCACTCTATGCTAGCCCATTTTGCACTTGCTACTTATTCACCAAGGTAACCGGTACTCATACTTGGGACACACCCTAAGAGGCCTAGCAAGGAGCGGGACACCACCCAACCAATGCCACGGGACACTCACACTAGTGTCCCATGGTGCCTTGGAGTGGTGGTGAAGTCACCACCACTCACCATGAGCCACCGGGACTCACCAAGGCTCCAAGAGGAAGTGAGGAGGGAGACCACCCCTCCTTATAGTACCCTCTGCGGGATTCGGCAGACCCCCCCCCTTCTAGGTCGAAGGGGTTCCCCTCATGACCTTTGGTTTTGGAAGACCACCCACTTCCAACCCCAAAATCCGAGTTTCGTCACCGTTTGGAGTCCCGAACTTCCAAACGGCGTAWCTTTGCACTCACKGCTTCAAATTGCACATGCGAGCCCATTTTCGATATCTACACAACGAGTAGATGCCAATGGACTCCTCACTTGTCCCTTTTGGACAAATACTTGCAAAATTATGGCCCTCCAAAGATTCGGGTTCACCGGGGGAGGCGTCACGCCTTCACCACGACCCTTCTCTTGGCCATAACTTTGGCCTTGTAGCTTAGAACCTTGTAATGCTTGTCATTCTAGGTTCCTTGTGTTATACCTTTCCAATGATATGCTACATGCCATATTTGGTTGAGGGATTCATTGCACACCCCTCACACCTAGCCCTCAAGTGTCCTGGTGCCACCGGGACACCTCCAACTTTGAACGGCCATAACTTTTGACTCACAAGTCCAAATGGCACGTTCTTTGGACCATTGGAAGCGTCTCCTCAAGAGCTTTCCAAGCATGTTTGATCGGGAGTCACCATTACTCCCTACCTAGACTATTGCAAGGCTTGGGAAGTCACCCCAAGGTCCTCCTTGCTCACCAAAGCACTTCGAGCAACCCAAGGAGATGGGGGCGTGACAAGAGATGCCAAGAAATTCTGGACATTAGAGATATCTCCAAGCTCTGCCATGGTGTAGACTATTGGAAAGCATCTTCAACCCATTGAGAAAAAAGGCACTTTGAACTTTGGAAAAAACAACGAAATAAACATACATGATAGCTACTTTGTGCTTGATTTTTTTGTTCAATTTGGAGCTATAGCAACTTGGGCTTGACTGAGGTCTTTGATAACAAAAAATGCATTATCTATCAAGAATACTATAATATTGTTGGACAARGAAGGCAAGATCCCAAGAGAGGACTCTATAGGTACATCATGCCAAAACCAAAGCTTCATGTATATGCAGTTGCTGCACCTTCCATGGTGCACCTTTGGCATAGTCAACACGGCCACTTGAACTTTCAAAGTGTTTAATCAATGGGCTCACAATATTGCCAAGGGTGTACCACTCATTAGTACTTACCATGATTTCCGTGACAACTGTGCCACTAAAAAGCAAACATGAACTGCCATATCAAAAATTGACACTTGACATGCTAAAGCTCTATTAGAGTTGGTTCACTTTTACCTCTGAAATCCAATCCACCCTACATTGCTTGGAGGAAACCACTACAACGTGACATTTGCAGAAGATTACTCACAATTTACTTGGGTTTACTTCATTTGAAACAAATCAGACACACTCAAATGTTTCCAACATTTTAAAGCTATGATGGAATTGGTCCTACAGGAAGAACTACATGCCCTTCACAATGACAGCGGCGGGGAGTACTAGGTCATTGCAAGAAAGAGGGTCCCTAAAGTGGAAAGTTTTGCATAGTTTTTTCTTTGGGAGTACTTTATAATTAGAAAAACTATTGTAAGAAAAAGTGAAAAATATGTTCCATGTATACACTTTTAAGAAGAAGGTACCCTTAGAAGAAAAGCATAGGAAAATTTTCTAAGTAGGAGAACTAGAAAAGTGCAAAATCTCATGAAAACAATTATTTTCACTATAGTTTCACATTTCAATTTTTTTAAATAGGAAAATCAATCTTAATAAAAACTAAAAAATGTCCATTTGGAACACTACAAGAGAAAGGGGTGTTTTAAGTATAGTCCTAGAGATAAGATTTTAAGTGATGACCTATAAAATGTCTTTTAAGTAAGAATTTACTAAAAACACATGTTTTTTAAGTAAAAATTTACTTAAAAGACTTCATGTTGAAGAGATTATACCGAAAGAATGATCTTAAAACCATTTTCAATGTTCAAAATTGCACGCGCAAGGGAGCCCTATTTGCAAGAACATAGAGGACATAAAATAATGTTTTTTTAATAACTTTTGCTAGGCACATGCCCGTCTAGTGTGAGAATAGACACTAGTAGAAAAACATGTCCTAAATGACTATCCTCAATGACTAAAAAGTGTCCACAATGACTCATTTGTAGTCATTGTGGACAATTTTCAGTCATTTAGGACAATCATTTATAGCTTGTATTCTACTAGTGAGACCCCAAAAATTTCAGCTATAGAGCATTAATTTTGGATACTCCCCAGTACTAAAAACCTCTAAACTGCAAGTATGACAAATTAGCTAAATTGAAATTTAAATAGAAAATAATTTTTGAAAATTTCTAAAAAATAAATTATGTGATTAATATCAAGTTAGCCATCTCCAATAAAAATTTCAAGTTTATCAAGTTCATACTAAAAATTTATAGCACATGAAAACTCCATCACTCCAAGTGTGATGCAAAATTGTACTAGTCTTTCTTGCAATCACCCTACTTGTCTAGCAAATTTCAACAACTTATGCAGACTATTGGCATTCAACATGAACTCATATAGACACACACAAACCAAAACGGAGTAAGCAAACGCAAGAACTAAACACTCTTGGATAAGGTGCGAACAATGGTAGCTGAAGCACGCACACCACAATTTCTTTGGTCATAGGATGTTTCAACAGCCAATTGTTTAACAAACCATTCTCCAACCTCGGCAAATTCTATAATTAGTCCCATTCAACAATTACATTGCATCGTTCCAGAACTTCAACCCCTTCAAGCATTGCCTTTGTAACATACCCAAACAAAAGAAATACAAATTGGAGAATTACAGTATCATGACTATTTTTTTGTTGGATACGTCGAATAGACCAAAGAATATTGTTGTTACGACCCACGATGCGATTGATACTCATAATTAAGGACGTGCAATTTGTAGAGGGACAATTCTGGCACAATTCTTTGTGCGAGGTGCCAAAAAAACCCAGCATGTCTCTCGAGAAGCTACCTGATCGCTCCGCCATGCTTGAAGTCTTGGATCCGGCACTATAAGAAAACTGCGTTTCTGGTCATGTTTTCACAAAACATGTGACGTTGAAAAAAACGAGAGACGTTTTTCAAAAACATCCTACATTTTTCAAAAAACGCGTACATGATTGTGATTTCTCAGATGATGTCGACTAAAACGGGTCAAGAAAACCGGGGAAACAACTGCTTGTCACTGACAATGTCAAATGTTTTTGGTGACGTCAAAAACAACATTACACATGTTTATTGGTGACGTCCAAAGAAACGCACTTTTGCCATGTTAGCATACTTCTTCAGAGCTCCTGCAGAAAGCCACTATGCATTCAAGGAGGACGCTGACCATAAGGAAAAAAAGGCAAGAAAAAGCAATTGCTTACATAGGGGTCCAAAAAACCTAAAGTGGATGTGGAATGGGAGTTGAGGGGCATAAATTTTTCACTTCACTAATTTGTCTTCTAGAACATTGTAGTGAAGGACCTATATTGCCAAAAAATAATTATGCATCAATTAATATTAATAAAATGAGGTAATTAAAAAAGAGGTTCAAGAAAGCTTAATACACGATGACTTTTAAGGAAAGATGGTGCTTAAAATGGACATTATTGGAACATTGAAAGGGTTCAAGCATTCTCAAAAGTCAAAACCATAAAAATGAAGAAGGCGAGGGGAAAATCAATTTTTCACTAAAAATACTGTCAGGTTTTAGGAGGAAAGAAATGGAGGGTGGGTGGGAAGTGTTGGAAAAAACTGGGGAGTGGGGAAGAAAAATGGTTGGATTCGGAAAAAAAATGGGGAGTGGAGAACAAAATGGAGAGTGGGAACAAAATGGGGAGTAAGAACAAGAAATGGGGAGTGTAACCTAAAGCTGGGCAATGGGGAAGAAAAAAGGTTTAGGGGAAAAAAATGGGTAGTGTGAACCAAAAATGGGGAGCAGAGAAAGAAATGGGAAATTAGATGCCTTCTGCCCCCAAAAAATTTCTTTTCTTTTAACAATATTTTATTATTCTTACTTATATTTTAGAAGACCTTAAGCATTTTATATGTGAATGAGTGAGTTTATTATGGTTTGTGGTTTATGTCCAAAAAAATAGGTTGAGGAGTATGAAATTGTGGGCAAAAACATAACATTGTGGTGATACTTTGTAAAGAACACTTATGTTTGGTTACAACAAAGTTGTTCATGTGACATTCATGATTCTTTTAGACACCCATTTTTTTTTTATAGAAAAGACTGTTTATTGGATGTCAAACTTTTGATTTGTTTTCTCATCTTATGTTTTTTAATACAATTTATTGGAATTTGTAAAATTTCTTGAAAAAATTAGAAATAGTTCATTCCTCTAGGGTCGTGTCACACATGTATATCAAATTTTGTTTTGTTTTCCTAACATTTTTATTCAATTAAATTGCTTTCATACATGCAACATTTTTTCTCCTTTTTCACACCCATTTTTTTGGGAGAAAACACAAGAGGGTGAGAAATTCTTGATTTTTTTCCACATCTTCAAATTATATATATATATATATATATATAAACTTGTAATTGATGTAAAAATTTAAAGTAATGGCATGCCATGCTAGTACATTCAGACATTGTTTATGACTTTTAGCATTGTTTCATAGATATTAATTAAGACATCAAATGAGACATGAATTGAAATGTCAACTCAAACATGCACATGTTTTTCATACAAATATACTTACAATTAAATGAGCTAATATGCCAATTATCATATATAATGTATATTATATGATGTATTTTGAATGGTGTATTGTATATAATGTATGGTGTACAGTGTATGATGTATTTTGAATAGTGTATTGTATATAATGTATGATGTACAGTGTATGATGTATTTTGAATGATGTATAATGTCCTTGCTTCAAGTATCCACCTTCCAAATTACTTGAATATGCAACCCAGACCAAGTTTCTTGGAGATCTCTAGGCTTGCTTCCTCTTCCATTGCGGCACTCACCTTGCTTCAAGTATCCACCTTCCAAATTACTTGAATATGCAACCCAGACCAAGTTTTCTGGAGATCTCTAGGCTTGCTTGACAGCCTTCAATGAACCTTTCTACCTATATGCTTGTGCTACGGCCTTCAACAGGCCTCTATTCTATAATGTTGCTGCTAAAGATCCCAATTGGATGGCTGCCATGCAACAAAAAATGGCTTCCATCTCTACAAACAACACTTGGTCATTGGTCAATCTTCCGCTTGGACACAAAACCATCATACTAGAATGAACATACAAGCTAAAAATGGGCAGTGCAACCACAAGTTCCAAACATAAGGCATGATCCTGAAGCTTTTTGTTTTTGTTTATGGAAAAGTACTAGGATGGCAATCACTTAAAATTTGGCGAAGCATTTTATTTCATCATCCATACATCTTTTGGACCAAAAATCACTTTTCAATCAGATTCAAACACTTTATCATCCAAAATTGGCAATTTCATCCATATTTTTTAATAGAAATGAAAAAAATTGGCAAAAAAAGATTACTTTCATCTAGTGAAAAGTAGGCATTCATTTTGAAATGGTGCAATGATTGCAATCTAGCACCATGGTGCCAAAATAAAGGCTCGGGCACGATTGATAGCACAAGGCAATCGGCTACATGTGGGATTTGACTACCAAAAGATCTTCTCGTATGTTGTGAAGTGGTCCACTATGAGAACAATTGTATGCATAGCCACTTTCAACGGTTGGCTCCTAATGCATCAGGACGCTAAAACCAAGTTTTTAAATGATCACATTACATAGATGGTTTTTCTTCAACAACTACCTAGGATACAACCCAGACATTAACATCTTGTTTGTCATTTGCACTAAGTAATTTATAGATTATGGAAATCTTCTAGGGCTTGGTACAAGAGAATTGATACTTACCTCCTTTCTATCATTTTGTCCCCTTGCTCTGCAAATCCTAGTCTAAATGTACGTATTCCATCATTCCATGACAGCTACGCCATTCTTTCTCTTATTATTTACGTTGACGACCTAATATTGGTGGGAAATCATGCTTCTAAAATTGATTTCCTAAGGAATCTCTTGTTATATCTTGGTATTGATTTTTTGTACATCTCCTATAGCATCATCATGTCTCATCAACGTTACATTCACAAGCTAATGTCCCAAATACACGGACTTGAACAATTGTCTCCCTACACCTACCCCAATGAAAACATAGTTATACAACATTCTCTCTCTTTATATGGATTTGTCATTACTGGATGACTCAGAAATTGTGTACTACTTCTTCCTTCTCTAAATAAATCCGGGGTTTCCTAGAAACGGCCGGATTAATGTGTAAATTGTTCCTATTTTCAAGGGATTGTAGAGATATTGTAGCTTCTATTAAACCACATTAGATGTGAAAGAGTGGAAGTCAAAAGTGAAGTGACGCATGTTGCAAACAAATGGCAAAAGTGAGAATTTTTTTCCCTTTTAGAAATTGCTCCAGTGAAATTAATTTTGATCATTCTTCAAGCAGTGTTGGTATAGTGACGTTCATTGATGTCCTATATACTCAATTCCGACAATGTCTTATGATTCAACTCCAAGAAATTCTCAACAAGAGATTTTCTAGTAGCACCTTTTGTATAGTTTTGGGTTGAGTTATTTGCCTTTGGTTGGTTTGAGGTTGCTTTTTGATTCCTTTTGCAAGGATCAAGTTGTTATATAGTCTTTGGAGTGTGACATTTGTAGATTCTTTTACTTTAGAGTGTTTGAACTAGATTCAGTTGCTATCCATCAAATTATAGAGAGCGAATTTCAAATTTAATTTGAAACAAGTATATTTGGAAACCTCGGATTTATTTCGAGATGGAGGGAGTACCATACAAGAGTCAAAAAACTCCTTCACGACAAAAATACTTGACCTGATGTTGCATTTGCTGTAGCCATAGTTATTCAATTTGCATGCACTCCTAGGCAAGCTCATCTTGACATGGTCTTTTATATATTTATACATTTAAAAATTACATCCCACTTTGCCATTTACTAGTCGAGAGGAGGAGAAATCATACTACGTGGCTACTCAGATAATGACTTTGTAGGCAATTTGGATGAGAGAAAGTCTATATCCGGTTATATGATAAATATTGGAACGTCACTAGTTTCTTGGAAAAATAAGCTGCAAAACGAAGTGGCACAATCCAATGCGGAAGCTGAATATAGAGCCCTGGCAGAAGTAACAAAGAAACCCATGTGGATTCACAATTTGTTTGAAGAAATACATTTAATTACCTCTTTTACAGCCCATCATCATATTTTGTAACAACCAAATGTTGAAGATGGCAAAGATTCCTATGTTTCAAGGTAGAACTAAACACATTGAAAAAACATGTCATTTGATTCATGACCACATACAAAAAGGAAGAATCTCCTTGGAGTTTGTTAGTTCTCAACAACAGACTACAGGCGTTTTGCTGAAACCTTTAAATAAGGTTCAATTTAAATAAGGTTCAATTTAAATAAGGTTCAATTTAAATAAGGTTCAATTTAAATAAGGTTCAATTTCAAAAGATGAGAAGGTACCTTCAATTCATGACACAAGAGGAATTCAATATGGAGATGCAGATGGATATTCATCAGCACACCACTAGTAGAAAAAGCAGGAATTTTGACATAATTTTGTTGATTTGGTCGTATTGTCCTGGTCATTGTTTTGTTGATCTCAACAAAAATCAGTAAAAAATTAACCGATTTCTGTTAAAATGAACAGAATAATAGTGACTCGGACAACACGACCAAATCAACATAATTCTGTCAAAATTCCTACGTTTTCTACTAGTGCAAGTTAGTTGCTACAACTAGCAGACCTAATCTCAATAACACTTTGATTATATAATTTAGGAGTAGTGGATTGAGGGGTAGTTTTGGACATATGCTTCAGTCCATCTCCTCCTCCTCATACCATATCATTAGATAAATAAGCAGTTAATTAGTGATCATTAGTTTCGTTAAAGTGGTTTATTAGCGATGCTTTCCTCTCTTTTTGTTGTTTGTAGTACGGGCATCACTATTACTCATCCTCCACCTATATAGTTAGCAATATGGAACCTCATCACTGAATTCCATCATAGTTGGTATGTAGATTTTTACTTCATAATGGTTATATACCATTCCTTGACAAGACCGTACATTGAGGATTCCATATTTGCTAACAAACCAAACAATATCACTATGTTAAACAAAGATGTACTGTAAATTTTTTTTATGAGATTTATGTAAGTATTGATATTCATGAACTAATTGAATGATATGGCATGCAACATTGT
The DNA here is from genome assembly GCA_006891605.1 of Pleurozium schreberi. NCBI lineage: Eukaryota > Viridiplantae > Streptophyta > Bryopsida > Hypnales > Hylocomiaceae > Pleurozium > Pleurozium schreberi. The sequence goes on from VACF01001968.1 coordinate 66,767, forward strand.
TTGCAGAAAGTTGTCTAGTAATAGCAATCAACAAATGACAAACAACATTATTCAACTCACAATGCAATGTGTCACGTGATGTTCACCAAATGCTTTAATAAAAGCTTGTCTCCATGCTTCAACCTATATCTTGAACATCAATCTTTAATTCAAGGAGAATTTTAGGCTTTTAAAGTAAGGCTATAGCTTATACAAATCTTTCTAGACCTATGGTTTGGCCTTCTTTGAAAGTCAAATGCTATATTCAATAAAGTTTCTCAAAGAAGATACAACACCTATATAAATTTTTTCCAATCTCTTTGTTAGATGTTTTATCAATCATTTGGAAGATTGTTCCAAGGTTGTTCCCTTTATTGTGAACCACTCCATTGTTGTCAATTTTAAAAAAGATAATAATAATTTAAATTTTTTATAATTTAAAAAAAATTTAAAAAAAATAATCAAATAATCTTATCTAACATGACAATCTCTCAACCACATCCAATTGTTGATTTGGCAAGTTCCCACAGTCCGGGAATTCGCAAGGAACTTGGGAGAACTCGCAATCTTCCAAAGGCCTCAAAAAACATTTAATGTGACGATGTTGAGGATTGAAAAGCTTAGTTGCAAGTGCTCCACTGAAAGATGGTTTACAAGGCACATTATTTGATTTACTTGATAGCTTGTCATCTTTGAAGATTAGGATGTTTCTCCTTTGGGATGTAGTAGAAGTTATAACCTTCTGCATATCCAATGTTCTAGAGTTTTTTGTCACAAAATATCCAAATAGATTGGAAGTGCAACAAATACAATTTTCTCTACAATTGGGTAAAAAGTATATAAAGTGCATATACAGACTCAATCCATGGAAATTGATAGCACTCTCTTCCATCTTCCACATTGAAGTTATAGTATCATACCAATGATTGTCTTTGCAAAAATCTTAGTTGAACAAAATAAATCTTTGCCCCACTTGCTAAATCTTTTTGCAAAGGTAGCCATGCTTGTGCCTCAGTATCAACTACTATATACCAGCTTAACATGCTCTTGGAAGCAATATATAAAGTTGTAAGTTGAACATGTCCCATGACTTAACTTGTTTATTGCAACTAGATGCCAATTGGCCTTGAAATTGTTAATCCCAAGTATATACAAAAAATGTCTAAATTATTTTGATTATCAATCAAAGTTGGAATATTTGTTTGATTGAAAATCCAAGACAAGACTTTATGGATTATTTTTGCACTTAAAAGCATCTAATGGGACAAATTTCATGTTCACTTTGTACAGCAAAGTATTTAGGACTATGTAATTGAATATCGATATTAAACACACCATTCATGAGCATGATGTTCATGCATTCCAATTTTTGGCCATATACAATCTCAACCTTGTTTAACTTTAGAATGAAGATAAGGGGCTTATCACTTAATTCTACATTACATAATCCAGTATAAATTTAATATTAGATAGTAGGGAGCCTGTAATTCAATCATGCAATGAAGAAAATAGGCTCAATTACATACATTTGATTGAAATTGAAATAAATAAACTTGGCAAGTCAATTGTATAAGGTTTGAATTACCAAATAATTGACCATCTAAAAAAAATAAGAGTAGAATAAGTACTAGCAAGGATAAATTTGTATAATTGCACCATGTTTTGGGGATTGTTTCTATACAAACAAACAAAAAATTGTTCTCATTTAGTTTTGAGTGGCATTGGATTTTTCTTTTGTACTTTGAGTCAAGTTGAATCTTCAAAGTGTTGTTGCTGGGATAATAATCACCAACAAAATCATGTAGCTTATTGTTCAATTTTTTCCATTATAGTGATGCATGGTATGACTAGGGCAAACACTCTATACGTAGTCCTTTGCCTACTGCTTTGGTGCCCCTTTTAACATTCTTGTAAATGTTGTTGTAAACTTTGTTTGTAATACCATTGTTTTGCTATATTTTTGTAGTATAGGGTTGATTTAAACCTTGCTCTATTTTCATACCAATCCTAAGAGATATATAGCAATGGTCACCAATTCTAAAGCTCTTAATTCTTTATAATTTAGCACGATGACTTTCAACCATATTTTGTATGCACCTAATTTGATTTCTTTCTAATCCCTCAATTTTTGTCACACTTTTAAGCTCTACTAATATTCCTTCCTCAACATCTTTGATTCATGTCCCAATTCACCTCTTAGTGATGTTATCAAATTTTATGAATTAGTTTTTATAATAGCTTGTCATTTTTTCTACTCTTGAATTTTGGCATGCAAGGTTTTCTTTTGACCACTTGTCTATTCAAACATCAATGCTTTGGCACCTTTGACACCTCTAAACTTTCTTTCAGCAATGTTATCTCACTAATTTCAATTCCACTTCAATCAATTACAAGTCTACTAGCAAGATCAACATCTGAATTCTCTAAGCAAGTTGCATAACCCAACATGCCTTTTTCTCCATCTCCATGTACTCTAGCAAACTCTTGATGCTAAAAAATCAAGGCCACTTATCTATCAAAAGATTTGCCGTGTAAATGCTCCCATTCAACCATAGATCCAAGTTATTGTCAACTTTGAGCTTCTTCATAAATATTGATTTTGCTAATTGTTTATAAATCATATGACCTCTAACTATGAACAATTGATATTTAGGATCCAACATCACTTGTATCTTGAAAGGCTTCTAGTTTGTTGAAGTAAGTGTTAAATTCTCTATTACTAAGGTAATCAATGAACCATAGTCCAAAACTATAGCTAAATAAAAGAATTTATGAAGTACTAATCAATATTGAGAAAATGCAAAAACCCACAAAATACTCCAAGAAGCATGGTGCAATTGACAAGATAAGACAAAGTATGGCAAAAAACCTCCTAAAAATTTGGTGCCTAAAAAAGGCCCACAATGCAAATTTTGGCACAAAAGAGAGTAGTAGCAAGTATCAATAGGGTTTCTAAGGTGGCAAAGAGAAGTTACATGTACAGCCAAGCGGTATCATGTAGGTGGAAAAAAGCCATAATCATTCTTTTGAGGCAAAGACACTCATTGTCCTTCTCAGGTCCTAGTTGTTAATTTAGTGCTTGGGTATATGGGAAAGCAATTACTTTTGGAATACTACCCTCTGCAAAAGAATTATTTTTAACAAACTTCTTGATTCCTGGATTTCTTTCTAATGGAAGCTAAAAATTGCTAAAATATGCAATTTGGTGATCAATTTTCAACCATCATTTTAGAATCAAGGCCCTATATAAAATTGAAAACTAGTACGTATGGAGATTCTAGATTTTATTTGCATGCAAATATAAGAGAATTCCTTTATCATGATATTAATGATTGTTCTTAATATAGAAGATGTGTTATCAAGTGGATTGTGACAACTTGTGACAACAAAATATTATGTTGGTAATCTTTTCCATATAATAGTGTTGACTTTTGTGCATAGGAAGATGCTTAATCCACGGAACACCAAATAGAATTTTTTGGCAATTTAATAATCCCCTTACTCTTGATTTCAATTTCAATTATATAAATCATCTTTCTTGAATTTGATCCAACTAATGAAATGAAGATAATGAAGTGTGGTTTCTACTCCAACTTGAAAATTTGGAAAATTTGGAAAATTGAATGTTTCATTGTAATTTGAGCTTTTGACCTATAATCAAGGTCTATAGTTTTTTTAATTATGAAAAGACATGGTATATGCTTTTATTCCATACACCCATGGAAAAAATTTAGATTATTTTGAGCTAATTTTGGATTAGATAATTTTCTTCACTTCTTCCTTAAAAAATTTGGGGCCTGCGATTGCAAGTATGAATTCAAAATTTGCAAATTCTATCATGCGTGGAAAATAAAAAAATTTAAGGGGTTTTTCGAGTGGCCAAGTGAGGGGGCATTAGGAAAAATATGAGGTCTCTAAAGGGCTTAGAGTTCAAAAAGGTTGCGGTATTATTATGGATTTCTTTTGAAATCCGGCATGGTACTACTAGTGCCATGTCAGATTCTCAATAACGAAAAAAATTATTTATTTATTTATCTAAAATAAACGAATTTGTGATGTTAGAGGGCCATGGGGCTCATTCGTTTTCATAGCCTTTTGGAGACCTCATATTTTTCCTAATGTCAATTTTCCCAGCCCTAATTGTACAGTATTGGGTTAGGATGAACTACCCCCCTTGCTCAGCCCCTTAGGAAAACGCTATTTTTTTTTTCATACAAGATAAAATTTGTAAGTTTTGAATTCATATTTGCGTCAAAGGCTCCAAATTAGGTAGAAGAGGTGTACAAGGTAAATTAACCTCTAAAGGATTTTGACTATGTTTTCACCAAAAATGCTCCAAAATTACCACTCCTAGTACAAGTACAAAATTTAGTAAAAAAAACATTTTTGGACACATGTAACCATAGGATCTTACAGTAAGATGGTTTGAAAACATGCGAAAAGAATTTCAGAAATTTTCACTGTGTAGATCAAAAGATATTAGCATTTGAATTCACATAAATCTATTATTTAACCCCTAAGTGCTCAAAAGACCATTTTTTGGTCATTGCCCGACTTTGGGCAAAATTTTCGGGCTAAAAGAAACTTTTTTTTTCCCTTGAAAACATTGGGCTGTCTTTCAATATTTATATTCAAAACTAAGATCACTACGGTCAGAAAATAATCATAAGAGAAATAGCACAATTGAGTTATTCGTAAAGTACACTAAACCGGGGTTTAAACCCATGAGTTTTTTTAAAAAGCCGGTTGAGTCAAAAAAGTAAAAAAAAAGTGGGTATGAAACTCATTTTTCCATCAAAATGGTGCCTAAAAAAGTTTGGTCCCCACTTTTGAAGTCGTGTGACATAAGTATCTTGCAAAAAAGTTTGACGCTTCAACTATAGTTGCCTTCTCAACTTCAAAAAAAGTCATGCCCAAAGTAGGGGGGACTTTACAAATAACTCAAATGTGTTTAGAATTTTCTAGTGTTGAAAAACTTACTATTTGAGGAAAGAATTAATATTTTTATGACCAGAACTTATGCATTTTTTTACAATTCAATAGAAACCACCATTTTGACTAATAAAAAAAATTCAATTGTTAAGGATAGAAATTGTATTTTTTGTGGAGTTTTGAAGTTATATCTTCAAAATTCATTTGAAAAGAATCTAAAAATAGTTTTATAATTTTGACCGTACGGATGTCTTCTATTTTTTGTGCTTCACATGAATTTTTTGATGCAAACTTCAAAAAAGTTATAGAATTTATATTTTATAACACATTTGTGTTTTGTCCAAACCCCTTGGGCTTTTAGGGGTTAACCCTACAAAAATCTGCGCAACAATACTTCACAAGGTCACATTTGCATGAAAAAGTGTCTAAAATGGTGGTAACTCTTTGGATATATTCTTCAAGGCAAGTTGGCTACATGCTTGAAAAATTTCAGATGATTTGGAATTGTACAACGTATTAGACAAAAGTTGTAAGTAGAAATAGGTAGAAAATAATTCAAAATACACAATTGTTAAGAATTTATTTATGGAATTGAAAATTACTAATCCCAATAGTTGTAATGTTGTAGTAATAAATCTACATCTAAGTTTTTTTATTTTTTCGAAAATATTGAAAATTGAGTAAAATAAAGAATTTCAAAGTTTATTTTAGCATAGAGATTCTATAACTACTTGCAAACTAAAACTCCTCATTATTTTTGTCTCATTAATCAAATGGAATGATTCAAAACATTCCACGTACTTATGAATCTAAAAAACCAATTTCAAATTTTATTTTAAGAAAAAAAAAATTGCAAAAGATTTTTGAGTTGCCTAAGCTACCCAGAGATAAAAGAAAACTATATATCACGCAATAACTTTTTAACCATGTAGTCAAAAGTTATGAAAATTGTTGGGCCTTAAAGCTACTCTTTGGGCACATGCTGTGTGAAAATTCCAAAGAAAAAAAATAAAAACTCCATTTGCAATGAGCTCCTCAAAATCACTATGTTGCCAAAAAAATACAATCTGGTCCTTTAGAGGTTAATCAAGCTCAAAATAGGAGGATTTTTTAAATATTTGAACCCTCTAAAATGGCGACTAGGGTGAATTGTCCCCCTCTCTCAGCCACTCCAAGTAATTCCAAGGATGCAAGTAAATTAAAATGCCCCCTATTTGAGGCTTGATTAATTTACCTTGTATACTAATCCTAGCTAATTTGAGGCCTCTTATTGCAAATACGAATTCAAAATTTGCAAACTCCACTAGAAGAAACCTGCGTTTTTGGACAACGCAGAGAAACGTGCCACTGCGTTGAAATTGACGTCACTACCCATCACTGTTGATGTCGTCCAAAATGCGTTCTTTTTTTAACATGGAAAAATGTGACAAATTTCAACGAACGTCACAAGAAATGTCCCAATTTTTGGTGACGTCACTACAAATCTGGCAAAACCAAACGGCTCTGAAGGTGGCATGTGGAGGCACCCATCTTTTCGAATGTCACCTTTTTCCAGGTAGATTCCGCCACGTGGAACTTTTTCCAAAAAAACCCGATTTGCTTGGGGGAGTGACGTGGATCCACTGAAAATTTTGACGTGGCTCTAAAAAAATCTGACATGGCTCTACCACGTTAGGTGCCACGTGTCCATTTCTATAAGGATTTGGACTTTGTAGTCTTGTTTTTCGCGACGTCATGTACAACGTCACGGTGTTTTTGCAGACATCAATACAAACGTCATCCCGTCATGCAAGATGTTGTATACAACGTCACAGTGTTACTTGGGACATCAATACAGACGTCATCTTGTCATGCAAGATGTTGTATACAACGTCACAGNGTCATGCAAGATGTTGTATACAACGTCACAGTGTTACTTGGGACATCAATACAGACGTCATCTTGTCATGCAAGATGTTGTATACAACGTCACAGTGTTACTTGGGACATCAATACAGACGTCATCTTGTCATGCAAGATGTGGTGGTTCATTTGCAAAAAGATTGATTAGTTGTTTTCAACGACATTATATACCATTCAAAATACATCATACACTGTACACCATACATTTTATACAATACACCATTCAAAATACATCATACATTGTATACCATACATTTTATACAATACATCATGTAAAATATATTATATATGATAATTGGCATATAAGCTCATTTAATTGTAAGTATATTTATATGAGAAACCATCTGATATTTATACAAGTAGAATGRTAGGAGGAAAGACAAACCATATGGTATATACTTGATGCATTAGGGTTTAGATCCTGCCTATCTGGATGTCTTGGTAGACATTGCAAAAACATGTATATGTTTGAGTTGACATTTCAATTCTTGTCTCGTTTAATGTCTTAATTAACATCTATGAAACAATGCTAAAATTCATAAACAATGTCTGACTGTTCTAGCATGGCATGCCATCACTTTAAATTGTTACATCAACTACAATTTCTTTTTAATTTGAAGATGAGGAAAAAATCAAGAATTTCACACCCACTTGTGTTTTTTCCCAATAGAGTGGATGTGAAAAAGGAGAAAAAATGTTGCATGTGTGTAAAGCAATTTAATTGACTAAATTTTAGGAAAACAAAACAAAATTTGATATACATGTGCGTCACGATCTTAGAGGAATGAACTATTTCCAATTTTTTCAAGAAAGTTCACAAATTCCAATAAATTTTATTAAAAAACATAAGATGAGAAAAAAAAATCCACAGTTTGACATCCAATAAGTAGTATTTTCTAAAGAAAATGGGTGTCTAAATGAATCATGAATGTCACATGAACAATTTTGTTGTAACCAAACATGAGTGCCCTCTACAAAGTATCTCCATCATATTTTATGTTTTGGTCTATAAGTCCACACTCCTCAGTCCTTTTTTCCAAACATAAATTGCTTCACAATAATAAACTTACTCATTCATGTGAGAAATGCTTGAAGGTCTTCCAAAATATGAGTAAAAATAATAAAATTTTGTTAATAGGCAAATCGTTAATTCTGTGCAGAAGGCGTCTAATTCCCCAGTCCCCACTGCTTTCTCTGCTCCCCATTTTTGGTTTACTCCTCCCGCTTTTCCCCCCCTCAACCCTTTTCTCTTCCTCATTGCCTCGTTTGACGCATCCAGCGCCACATCACTTTTTTCACATTCCCTATTTAGTGGCCATTCTAAACCAGTTATTTACCCACATCCTATTTTTTCCCCCACTCCCCATTTTTGTTTTGCATTCCCTATTTTTTGTTCCTCACTCTCCGTTTTTGGTTGACACTTTGCAGTCATTTTTTTCATTCCCCATATATTTCCCCATGAGCAATTTCTTGCCCCACACTCTCCAATTTTTTTTCCCGACTCCCCATTTTCCCCCCCTCCCCCCATTTTTCTTCTAAGCTCCCCATTTTCATTTCCTCACCCTCAATTTGTTTCCCAATTCCCCAATACATGTTTGCACTTCCTAGATTTTTTTGGGCATTCCCGAATCCATTCTCCACTCCCCATTTGTCCGCCCTTAAATCCCCATTTTCTCCCCCGCTACCCATTATTTTTCCAACTCCCCATTTTTTTTTGCACTCCCCGTTTTGTTTCCACTCCCCAATTTCTTCCTCCAACCCACCCATTTTTCAACACCACTCCCCATTTTGTTTTGCTCACTCCCCATTTTGCCCCCCCTTCCAATTTATTTTCCTCCACTCTTTCATTTTTTCCACCAACCCCTATTTTTTTCCTCCTAACACTTGATTTTGTTCTTGGTGAAATTTTTTTTTTACCAAAGAATTTTCCTTTTCCAGTGAATTCCCTTTTTTTTCCCTAAACTCCCGTTCTTTTAAATATGCCCATTTGTTTTTGGGACTCCCCATTTCCATTTTCCAGTTCCACCTTTTCTTAATCCTGAACGCAATCCATATTTGCACACTTCAGTGTTTTCCGGGCATTCACGGTTACATTGGATTATTGTCCATTTCTCCACGATTCCACATTTTCTCCTCCACTACCCATTATAATGCCCATTGTCCATTTCTCTATTGCATTCCCCATTTTGCTGCCTATTCCAACCTTTATTCTTCATTCCCCAATGTTTACCTTGAACCCACCCATTTACACTGTCCCACTCTCCCTTTTGTTTTGCCTACTACCAAATCCCCCTCCCTAAATTATTTTTCATCCAGTTCTACATTTTTTCCAACACCACTCATTTCCCCTCCTTGAACATGATTTAATTTTGGTCAAATAATGGTTTTCCCCCTCGCCTTCTCATTTTTTATGTTTTTGAGCATGCGTGAACCCGTTCCATATTCAAGTACAGTCCATTTGAAGGCCCAATTTTGGGTTCAAGTCATAATTTATTAGTTGGTGCATAATGGTTTTAGGCAATATCAGTCCTTCACTACAATATTTTAACAAGCACACGAACCACATGAGAAATTTGTGCACACCAACTCCCATTCTACATCCCTTCAAAGCAAATTTATGATGCTTATGGAAGCAACTGCCCCTTTTTGCACTAATTTCCTTCCGGGCAACGTCCTCCTTGAATCCAATGACGCTGCTCGCAGTCGCTGGGGAGAAGTCTGCTGACATGGCCATCCTGCTTTTTTTTTAACGTCACCAAAAATTTCATGTAATGTTGTGTCTGACGCCACTGATGTCATGTGACATTGCTAGTGACAACAACACGTTTGCACGCATTTCTTGACCCGTCTTTGTTGACATCATCCGAGAGCATAAAATCCGGCACGCGTTTTTCGAAAAATGCAAGATGTCATTTAAAACAGGCACGCGTTTTTTTGAACGTCACGTATTTTTGCAAAAACATAGCGAAAAACGAAGTTTTCTTATAGTGTTCTATCATGTGTGGAAAAATAAAAAATATCACGGTTTTCCTAAGTGGTTGAGGAAGGGATCAATTCACCCCAGGGTGAACTAATCCCTTGCTCAACCACTTGGGAAAACCCTGCAAGTCATTCCGTGTCGGGGGGGATTGACGGTCGAGTCTATAGTACACCAATGAGCCAATTGCAGAGGTGTAACAATGGGTGAGTGTAAAAAAAGAGCCCCCTATTTTGTGCCGTCATAGTTTTGTGATTAACACCTCTCCCAACTAGTTTGGGTCCTCTGATTGCAAATATGAAGTCAAAAATTGCAAAAAATTTATGCATGAGAAATAAAAAGTTCCAGTGTTTTCCCTAGGGTTAAAACTCGGAGGCAAAATCAGCTCCGCATTCGGCTCGTTGGTGTACTATAGACTAGACCGAAGACTGACCCCCTCACTCTGCCACTCAATAAAACCCTGAATTTTTTTCATTTTCCATGCATGGTAGAATTTGCAAGTTCTGAATTCTTATTTGCAATTAAAGGCCCCAAATCAGCCAAGACGAATTTGCAAGGTAAATTAATCCGGCCCGAAATAGGGAGATTTTTGTTTTACTTGCACTTCTTGATAAGGGGCCTTTGATTGCAAATATGAATTCAAAATTTGCAAATTTTTATCCTGCGTGGCAAATAAAAAATTTCAGGGTTTGTCCTACTGTAGTGGGCTATTACACTAATGATGGTAAATAGTGTTATCCATACTAACTATTTTAGAAATGCTATAAGTTTTTTATTCTTCATGAATATTTTTACTGATTGCACATACAAATATTCATTAAGAATAAAAACTTATGGTTGTTTTCAGTCAACTAGTGTAGGTAACACTATTTACCATCATTAGTGTAGTGGCCGGGCAGCCCGGGCTACTAGTAGCCGTACGGCACTGGGGCCACTCCTCACATTGATACCGGTACAGTACCATGAGGAAAAGCTCCTCCGTAAAACCCTGGTAACAGTTGTACGACGTGCCTTTACGTTCCTTCCGGCGTCGAATACGGAAGGCCCGGCCACCACTGCCCACTTGACCATTTCGGGTCAATTTCGCACCCCCCCCAAATTGGGAAGCGTCCCCGCATCTTCGCATTGCAGACAAGCGTGTTGCCCTGTTCCCGTAGCCTACAGTAGGCTTCCGACTACACCCGGAGCCTTGAATTATTCACTGGCTCCGTCCACTCAGGCCTTGTAGGAAACATTAAAGAAAACCCCAGGTCAGGAACGTGCCTTTGCAGGCACTGCGCAGTTTTCGCAAGGGATAGGCGCGCATCTCCAGTCCATGTGGGAATCGATTCGCAGGCACCCAATCTGACCMAAACGCGTGGGCATGTGCCATTGCAGACAAGGCGACGTRAACTGGSCACCTTGTAGGWCCCTAGACTAGCTTAGACGAAGTCAAGAGAGATGGGCTGGCAGCGCGGGCGTAGGTGAACAGTCGGTGTACAGTGAAACCCCAGCACGAGCAAGGAGGAGGAGGAGCGGGAGCGGGAGGGTTTGCTGCTTGGCTAGCTCTGGGCTTTCGGGGTTTGCGTGGAGGGTTTGCTTGCGCTTGTTTTGTTTCTGACAAGCTCGGACGGACGGACGTTGCGCTCGCTCTCCTATCCGGCTGGTGTTGTCGCCTTCCCGCCCTGCTGCCGTATCGATTTGAAGCTGCGGTGAGGTGAGTACTTGGTTTTGCTCCTTGCTGTTTTGCTGTTGCAGTCGCAAGCTTCTGCTGTCCATTTTTTTTTTACGCTATGGTGAGTGGTTTGGCTAGTTGTGTTTTGCCGTTTTCAGTCTTACGCTTCTGTCCGTGGATTTTAAGCTATGGCGAGTGTGGCTTTTGCTAGTCCGTGTTTTGTTGCCGTGTGGATGTGAAGCTTCTGTCCATGTTTGTGAAGCTAGCTATGGTGAGTGAGGGAGTGGTTTCGCTAGTCTTGTTTTGCCGTATCTTTCTCGAGCTTTCTGTCCGTATAGCTAGGGTTAGTGGTGACTGTYCSTGTAGCTATGGCGACGTCATAGAGCAGATTTGTAGTCCGATCATAGGCATTTTGAGCTTTCTGTCCGTGTAGCTAGGGTTAGTGGTGACTGTTCGTGTAGCTACGGCAACGTCGTAGAGCAGATTGGTAGTGCGATCATAGTATCTCGAGCTTTCTGTCCGTGTAGCTGTGGTGAGCAGCATTGAACGTACAGTGCAGTTTGTTTGTCCGATCATAGCATTTGTTGATGGGACTTGCGGACTCCAAGCAACCTAGTTCTTGTATTTAAGGGTCACCAAGAAGCCGCGTCTTGGGTGAAATTTAAAAAAAAATCTCAAAATGAGCTAGCATCAGCTTCTACCGACAGCACGTTACAACTGTGAGACGTTTAGACAAACTTCTCTCTACATTGTTATCAAACTCTCTAATTACATGAATGTGCTCTGGAGAAATTGGCTTTTTATGTGTGCGTTTTCTAAAACAGTGGGTAGCAAGAGAATGTTTCTTACTGCGTCAGTTCAAGTTCCCCTTGTCACGGTTTACGTGGAATGTGAAAGACTTTCGTGAGAGAGAACATGGCACTTTTGTAATGTGAGTCATCGAATTGCAATTCCTAATTTCCGCAATTCCATAGATACGGACACTCAGAGGGCACAGCTACGAAAAGAATTTTGTASGACTGGCTGTAAATAGTGAGTRCACCGSTTGTGGCAGTAATTAATCTCAAGCTAGTTTCTGTCCATGTGTTTCAACGTGTGGTCTGTCCTTCAACGTGTGGTGTGTCCTTTTAGTCCTACTTTGCCATATTGATACCAAGCTTCTGTCCATGCATGTGCCTCAATTTGGGGTGAAGTTTGCCATTGGTTCCGTTCTGCTGTTCTCCCACAATGCCAGGTCCAGTGCTTGAGGCATTGAAGTCACTATTTCATTGTATAGTTAGTTAGGGGTTATTAGTTAGGGTTTATTGTAAAACTTTCACCAAAACTGTTGTCTTTTATCTAAACCCTAAACCCTAAAACCCTTACTCTGTCTAAGCCCTTATATCAGCTAGAAAGTATTGGTATGCAGGCTTGCGCGATTGAGCAGCCTAACTTGGCATTAAACCTCAATTTCGTTAAATTGGCAGTAGCCACTACTTTGACCAAGATGCTCAACTTAAACCCATGTATCCTAGATTTTAGATTTTGTGCATGTGTGTGACAAGTTTGGGCATTTAATTGCCCCAATTTAACGAAATTAACAATATTATATTTGATGACTCGAGCATTTGTGTAGTCCACATTGATCTCATGTTCAATTTTTATTTTGTGATTCTCACAAGGATATATTCATAGTGCTTTCAAAAGTTTTGCATATAATTATTTGGATACTTTATTGGAATGCATTTGATCCCATGTTTTGATTCATTGTTTCATGTGGCCACAAGGATGATTTTGAACACATTTCATACATTGTTCTCTTTGATTTTATTGTTTCCCTTTTCCATTATTGGTGGTGTTTTGGTTTCATTGTTTATCAAGCTTTAAACTTTCTTTGGGATTTCAACAACAAGATTTTGGAAGTATCACCAAAGTTAGTTCCCCAGCTAGCCAAATGTGGTAGAGCTAATAGCTTAGGTTTTGGGAATCTTGCAAAAAGTCGAGATGATGACTATATTTGTCCTTTGTTAACTTGGCGTGTATGTAGATTTTTCATCCTCCACTATCGCTTCCTTGGAGTTTTCATATTTGTTTTGCACATGTGTGTTATTTTATCAACACAAATTGGAGGGATATCCATCATGTAGACTTTTAGTAGAATTCATTTTTAGGAGGAAGATGTAGGACATGCTCATTGTCTATATTGAAGTGTTSTGTAAGCACTTGTTTGGTGCTTGTTGTATGGGCAAAGTGAGCTTTGTCTTCTTTTGTTATACCATTCTTTTTGAGATGTTTGATGAGGTGTTGTTTTTGCTAAAAGCAAGATGTGATGCTTTGGTATGAGATGTTTAAGAGGAGCAATTGTCGTTTGGAAGTTGGCAAGATTGTTCTTCATTTAGTGTCATAGTTTAGTTTTTGTTTTGTTTTAGGAGACAATGCTTAGGTTCTCTCAGTGGTATTTTCATTATGGCCGTAGTCATTGTTGAGTTTTAGAAACAAAACTACACGTGCTTGTGAGGTTTTATGTATTGATAGAATTTCTTGAAGTTTCTTTAGAGAATAATGAACATGGTTAGAAGTTTGATCATCTAGCTAAGGTGTGGATATTCTCTAAATGTAAACTTAATTGTGATGGGTTTATATTGAAGATCCAATTTTGATGTCCTGTAAAAGGATTCTATACTCATTTTCTTGGATGGTTAGCTCAAAGTTCTACAAACTTGTGGTTTTGGAGGACTTTTTGTTGTCCTTTTGCTTGAAGGAGATTTTAGAATCATATTGTATACAGTTTTTGAATAGTTGATCATTTCCATTGTCTTTGTCCAATTAGGTGTTGGATTTGTGAATGCAGGCTTTGCAATTTAGAGTGGAATTGTCTTCGTGCTTAGATTTGCTACATTCACATGCATTTAGATTCATATGCATTTTCAACTTGATTGCGATGCCTTAAATATGTGTCTTCATTGTTCTTATTTCTAGTTGGAAAACTTAGAAGTTTTGATCTCATAGTGTTGTAGTTTGATTTGGATTAGCAATTGTCTTATGCCCTTTCATCTTGTGCAATGGCTAATCACTGTGATTGGAATTGAAATTGGTCATTTCAGGAAAGAGAAGATTGTTTTCAAGGGCTTCCACGCTTGCCAACAATTGGTTTTGCTAGTTTTTGGCTTAACGTTCAATCAATACTCCAAGCTTACTATTGATTGTCACAATGCCTCTCAGAGCTCACCTTCCCACACCGATTAGGGGTTGTCTTGGTGCTGTGAGTAAACCTTTTGAGCACTTATCATGTTGGCGCCTGGCCTTTCTTTGATTTTTGCAATGAATTCATTGGGCACTAGTGTTGATTAGTGTGTCTTGAGTATCCGCTTAAGGATGGATGTTTGAAGACTATTGCATATCCCGTTTATTGTTTATGGTAGGTTCCTGAGTCAGCAAATAATGAATGTCAAAATGGGAATAGTAAGTATGTGTATTGTTCTTCAAAATTCGCAACATCTTGTTTTTGGGATTGTCTTCGTAATACAATCATAATGATTATGTCAATTATTCATCTTAATGTCTAGGTCTAATGATTTTAATCAATGCTACCAAGGAAATGTAAGCTTGTAGAGGTTGGTACTTTCCAATCGCTGACATAATGCTTTTACGCTGTTATGTGCAGCTAGCCAAAGTATGGCTAAGCTTCTTTATGCCCCAGGTGTGCATCAATGTCTAAACTTCAATAATAATTTTGACTTAGTTAACCTAGACCTCATGTTACTTAAATCATCGTGACTTCTTTACGTCCGTTTGAGAGATGACCAAGATTGGTAGCATATATATAGTGGATTCACAAGTTTTACACGCTACCATTGTGCTCACATGAATTTAGTTGATTTTGTGGTGCAATATTTGAATTTAATCAATCATACATGYGAACTAGATTGGTTGCACCTTACAATTTGGAGGGAAGTTGTGTAGTCATCTTCTTGTTATGTTTTTTCTCTTTTGTTAAGTCACTTATCAACGTTTGTTGTTTGAGGTCTATTTATTCTTGTTCTCATTTCACGTAAAATGTCCCAACACTATTGATTCAAATGCTAATTGTTAAAATAGAACACTATATAACCTTATATAACCTTTTATTCCAGCTTCTTGAAGCAATTGTTTTGTTGTTCAAAGACAATAGTTTTTGTCTTTGACTCTYCTTTGCCAATTTTCTTCCTTACAATGTCATTTTTCTTGTCATTTTTTAATCTTGTATTGTTACTTTTATTATATTCCATCGGATTCATTAAATAATTTGCTACTCTTTAAGATGTTTTGCTATTCCACAGCATCAAATGATTATGATACATGTCATTGTTACAAATAGCTTACAGCTTGAATTTGGAATTGCTTTGTTGTATAGATGGCTTCAAGCGAACAAACTATCGCTTTTGGTCATCATTTGATCAAAGGCAAGTCTAGGCATGCTATGGAAGATTACCATGTTGCGGAAGTAAAGAAGGTGAATGACCACGAGCTTGGGCTTTTTGCAATATATGATGGCCATCTGGGACACAATGTGGCTGACTACTTGCAACAACATCTCTTCAACAATATAATCAATGATGTAAGTTTTAAGAAACAACTTGAAGTCTCTTCTTCTTGGGTTGGAGTTGCAAGGATGTTGAAAACCTTTAGTTGTAGAATTTGCATGTTGTATAGTCCTTATTTATAATGCCTAATCATTCTTCTATAGTGAGGTTGAGGCATGGTTATTGCACTRCAATGAAGGGAGGTGTTTTGATTTTTTTATTCATTGGTGTAGAATTCAATAATTGTTGTCAATCAAAAGAACAATGTTTGACTTATATGTCATTAATTATTCATTATGCAATTGCATTGTAGATGTGTGTGTTTTCATGAGTTTTGATTCTATGACTTGATAGCATRAAGTGTTTATAGATTGCTTWTGCCAACYGCTTAATTCGWTTGAGGGTTGAAAGTGGCCCACTTWCATGAGTTGTTGGCTTAAGGATTAYAGYRTTCTAAAGATAATTCTTTATAGGGCCTTCTTGGTTTAACTAGCAACTTAGTGTTCACTTTYCAATGTTCAAAGGAATGAATCAAACTCTAGGGTTGTCCATGAGAATTGAAATTAAAGTTTAGGAGTCCACATGAAAAATTGAGGAAATTGTAAAATTTGGTATTGTAAATTTCCCTTAGTGTATTTTGTCATTCGTTGAACATGAATCTAAATTGATGTTCATTGTGAATGTTATGGCAGAGTGGTTTTTGGAAAGATCCAAAAGCAGCCATTAAGGATGCCTATTTGCACACGGATGGGGTCATTCTTGAAAAGGCACCTAATCTTGGTCCTGGAGGTTCAACAGCTGTGACAGCAATTCTCATCGATTCCAAGATGTTGTATGTTGCCAATGTTGGGGACTCMAGGGCTGTTATATCCAAGGATGGAGAAGCGAAACAGTTGTCTATTGATCATGAACCTGGAATGGAAAAAGAWGAYATAATGAAAAARGGTGGTTTTGTTTCAAACATGCCAGGTACTTTTAGAATTCATGCTTTGAAATTTYAATTGTATGCCTAAATATTTCAARAGATGTAAGTTRGGACTATGTATTTGTGTTGAAGAGTTTGAGATAATCTCATGTTTATCTTTAGTATTCATTTTGCACCATGTGTCATCCAACATTTTTCTACCTATTGTGGTGATTGATTTAATTAGTATCACTTGGTTCATATGCTTGGCTTTGAAATTGGGCAGGAGATGTTCCTAGAGTTGATGGACAACTTGCAGTTGCRCGGGCTTTTGGTGACAAGAGCTTGAAGGCTCATTTGAGTGTTACACCTGATATCAAAGAGGTGGAAGTTGATGGAAWCACTGAGTTCCTTATTCTAGCCAGTGATGGCCTTTGGAAGGTCAGCATTCCATCTTTTGAAAATTATGATTTTTCATGTAAATTTTTAAATTATTRTATTYATTTAGTAAATTGCAATAGTTCTCAATAAAATTGTGTTGAAATGGATGCAAGTAGTCAATAAYTTTTCATCCATCAATAAATGACATCTGTCACCATTATATTATATTTCTTAAATATATGCATGTGTTCTTTCAAGTCGATGTAGTTTTTTCTTATTCTCCCATTTGGCTAGGGATCTTGGAATTGAAAAAAATTGAGATTTGCATATTCTTCAAAGGAGTTATGGCCAAGAATTTGGTACATTTTTTGTTTGCTTCAACAATAGTGAAGTTCCACAAATTTATGTTTGATTTGAAATGTGTACACTCTTTGCAAAGAGAGTTGCGGTGTTTCAAGAATATTTTTGCTAATGTCACTTCAAGTCCATAATGTGTAGCCTTTTCATAGTATTAATTTAAAACTTTCTCTTTTATGTGTATTCAATTTTTTAGTCTAGCATAGAAGTGAATACCAATGCTGTTCCTTTGGAGAATCGCCCCTCTCCACTAAGTATATAAAAACAAAATTGTTTCCTACTAATGATGATTGCATTAAATCCCTTTCTATTTTTTCAAGTTTTTCCTYATACATTTTTTGGTGTAGGTGATGAAAAATCAAGAAGCGGTAGACTTAGTGAAGAAGATCAAAGATCCAASTGCTGCCGCTAAACAACTTGCACAAGAAGCTGTGAACCGTAAGAGCAAGGATGATATTTCATGCATTGTGGTTCGATTCATATGAATAGTTGGCTTAGTCACCCTTTCGTATTATATGTATATAGTCCTCTCCTCCATGACATACTTGTCTCGTTGCTTAATTTCTTCTTCGGTAGTCATGGCTAGTACCTTGATATTCATTGCATGTAGTGAAGTTTAATTTATATAATGCATGATAGTAAGTAGAAATGTAATTTGAGTACTTCCTAAACACTCTTGCAAAATATTTGTGAAATTATATGCTATTATTAAATTTTTTGATTTGCTATGACACATTTTCTCTAATTTATTATTATGAACTTGTCAAATTTATAAATATAAAAAAGATTAAGGGCTACTTTACACTAGATAATGATTATGATGAAGGTGTATGAATACCAATGGTTTTTTCCAAAAAATTCCCAATTATTGCAATCCAAACATTGCATTTTGAGATTTTGAGATATTATTTTACTTTTAACAAAGAGGCTTGTACTATTAATGAATTTAGTGTTAATTGTATCATTAGATTGAAATTGTTACAAAAAAAAATTTGATGAAAATTTTGAATAAATGTAATTATAGGTCTTTCTTTGAATAGTATTGATATTTGTGTTGTTGATAAAAATCTTCATGTAGGATAATAATCTTAAAGAACATTTTTAAAAATATGGTGGAAATTGTATATGAAATGATTATTTCCAAAGACTCTCAACTTCCATTTGTTGATTATTCAATAAAAAAGAATTGGAAACTAATTGCAATTGGATTTATTCAATTTAAAAATTGATTGTCAAATCTTTTTTACACTTTTCCTCAAATGGATCTTTAAACCTTGATTTAAAAATGTAAAGGCAAAAACTTTATATGAAAGTAAGGTTTGTATGGAGTACTAAGCAAAAACTTTACTAAATTTTGAAAATATTTATATTATTGCAATTATGTCTTCGTAAATTATCAAAGTTAGAAAAGCTAAGTAAATTCATAATTTGAAAATTTGAGGGCAAAGCCTTTCAAGATTAGTTGGTCTTGTTGCTACCAATGTTTTATTAGTYAAATTGTGACTAACTTTGTCTTCAAATCAACTCACCCAAACCCTTTTTMAGTCTATTTAATTCAAAGGTCCTTTTAGAATCATAGCTCCTTCCACCATATATGGCCTATATGGTGGTCCAACCAATATTATGGACACATTCTAAACAGGAAAAGTAGATTTGCCATATTGCACACAAGCATTGGAAATTCACTTTATTGCAAAAATTCACTCAAGTTGTAGAATCAAAAAATATTTCCAAAAATTTTCCCTATTGTGTTTGAGGTTCGATATTCATTTTTATAGAAATTTTTGCACCTCTACAAGTTTGGTTTAATAGGTAACAATAAAATATGATCCTTATTGTTCTGGAAAACTATGGATAATATGATAAATTCAATGTTGATTTTGAAAGATCAAACATAATGAATGCCTAGCTACTGGTAAGAGGTGATCCAAAAAGGCATCAAGTTTCCTATTGGTATATGGCAATCATTTCTACAATAGTTATTGTTGTACTCCACAAAAAGAAAGAACAAAAACATAAGGATGCTCTAGCATCTACAACTTGTTCATAGCACCATGTATGTAATGATTATTGGTGAACTAAACATATTGCAATGGTATAGTAAAGCTTTCTCGGGTTTCATGTTTCTCGGGCTAGCTTGTTGGATTCATGTCACAAACGTAGACTCAAACCTAGATTTTTAAGTGAAACACCAAACCTTTTCGTGAAAAAAATATCAATGAATCCTTCCCACAATGCCCATAAAACAAAAACATGCAAAGTCATAGCATTCATTATACCTCATCTGACAAATGATTTAGAGATTTTGTATACAAGTTTCCTTTTATGAAGCATAAGTCACAATTTGTTGCTTTGATATGCATATATGTTTTGACTAATGTATACACCTTGAAGACAAAGATAATTACCAGAGGAAATACATAGAAAATTCTCTATGTAGGAGAACTAGAAAAGTGCCAAATCTTAGGAAAATAGGTACGTTGATGTTAAAATTAGTTTAAAATAATAAAAATCAGTAAATACACAAAACAAAATTGACTAGCCATTTGTAGCAACTTTATGGAGATGGTCATTTACCAAAAGAACCACCTAAATAATATTTTATGTGTCAAATGCAAGTAGAAAGAAGCTCACTTTATAGACTTCCACACCACATAAAAATGATTATTGAAGAAAAAAATTTAGCCATTAGCTACAAGTCTATTAGATGACCATCTTATCCAAATTTTAGCTCAAAATTCATTTTTTTGGGTACTAAATAGCACCAAAACCCTCCAAATTAGCAAGTACAGTATCAAATTGGGGTCTATTTTTGAATAGTTAATTATTTTTCAAAATTCAAAAAAGAATTAGTCAAGGTGTATAATATTCATGAGTACCTTCCTTATAAATCTTGAGTCATTTGGAGCCAAAACACAAAAGTTATGGCCAAAAAATAGATCAGCACACATTGTGTGACGCAAAATAGTACAAGTGTTTCTTGCAATCACCCTATTCAACATCCAAATGACTCAAATTTGGTGTCATTTGAATGATGATTAAATTTTTTTTAAATTCTCCTTAAAAACCATGAAGAACTCTATCCTGAAACAACAACTAAAAATTGCTAATTATTGGGGAATCCAATCTTGACATTACACCTGTAGACTTAGAAAGTTCAAAAACGTAAACATTCACTACTAGAAAATTTAGTTTTTTTAGTTGATTTGATTGCGTTGGTTTGGTTCACTTTTTTGTTGATTTCTATTGCTTTTTCTCCAAATCAACAAATTAATATTGAAATCAACTAGATAAGTGACCCAAATCAATGTGACCAAATGAACAGAAAAAATGGATTTTCTACTAGTAATTTTTGGTACAAACTTCGTTGCAATACATTCTGCAACCAAATCACAAGTAAGGTAGAGGTACTCATAACGGATCAAATAAGCAATTTTGGACATGAWCTAGGRTAGTGCTAGGCAAAGCAAATATTTTCAAAGGTGAATTGACATAAATAAAGGAGGTTGCAAAAATTTGGTAATTTAATCTCTTAAATTGAAATTACTATGAATTTTGAAAGGAAAAAGTTGGGCTTGACCCATGACCAACATTTAGAGTCATCCAATTCCGATCATTCAAGAACTACTTTCCTGCTCATTGCTTCATACTTTCTTGCTCATTTATGTCATGAACTTATTGATCCAAACCTTGAAAAAATAAAAAACACGCATTCCAAAGACAAAATGGAATTCCGTTCCACTTTTGGTCGGAAATACAGTACCCTATTGATTGGTGATGGGGCACCGGTCAATAATGGGTACCTCTACCTTAGGTGTAGTAATTTGTGTATTATACTTCCTTTGATGAATTATCAATGTCAGCCATAACCAGCTTACAGACAGCAATGGGCAATTTGGAATTGTTAAGTAATGTGCCTACATTGACAACAATGGATCTTTCAAACAATCTCTTCATTGATTCCATTAGTAATTACGATAAAAAAAAAACTCTCTTTTAGACCTTCTCTTAGCAAAGAAAACCTCAGTAAGCCAATATGTCAAATTGGTCCCGAACAAGGCCACATTGCTACTAAATATGACCCTTTTTCAACCAATAAACCTTGGTAAACCAATATGTCATACAGGCATGTTACTAATTAGTAAAGGAGGTTCTATTATAGTCCATTCCCATTTTCCAATTTGAATGTAAGTCTGTTCACTCCATTTTTCACTCTACTTGTGGCTAGCGGTCATGTATTCTGTCTTTGCAATAAAATCCCGTTTCATTTGTAAAAAAAACATAGTCTGATATGCAAAACAGACTTTTTGTTGATTTGTAAAAAATTTTTTTGATACACTATTAAAAAATTAAATTGAATCTTCTAATAATTGATTCTTAGTGAGAATCTTATGCATATTTGTAACTGAATGAGGTGTATGTAGTGATTTGAGTAACAACAAATTCAACCATGGGCCATTCTCTAATTGAACTAAGGTTGGTCACCCATTTTTGACAACCAAGGTGATCTGACCTCCTCACTTGGCCCCTCAAAAAAACAATGAAATTTTTTATTTTCCACTCATGATAAAATTTGCAAATTTTGAATTCATATTTGCAATTAGAAAATTTTGAATTAGCTGAGAGATGTATACCAAGTAAATTAATCTAGCACAAAATAGGGGGCTTTTTTTCCCTTATGTGCACCCGTAGAATGACTTGGAGTGGCTAAGCAAGAAGGCTAGTTCACCCAGATCTTCCTGACTAGCCTCCCATTCTCACATTGAAGGGCGGTGCAATTCCGTGTAGGTAGAGATGAGTAAATGATCAGTAGTGGCACAATTATAGTCCTTTGTGATTGGCCTACTAGAACCAGAAAATCTCTATCCAAATCAACAAAAAATTTACAAAAAAGTGTTGATATTTTTATTGTTCAAGAGGTCAAGTTGATTTGAAGACTATTCAACAAAAAATTGTTGATTTTTTTGTTGATTTGTTTATATGTAAAAAAAAATTATAAATTTTAAGTTTTAAAAAGAAGTTGACATGTGGCAAGTGCCATGTTAGCACATRAAATGCCATGCTAGTAACTTGCTTACATGGCATGCCATGTCGGCATCCGCTATTGTGGTGTAGGCCATCTACTAGTTAAATTAGGCATTTTACATTTATTAAAGTTTGTTCCAAGTTGTAAAAGGGTTAGGTTTGGTAGGTGGGTAGTTTCATTGTGAGGCTTAATTTCTTTTGGGATTTAGCCTTGTTGGGAGGTTATGTCTTTGGGTGGCTAATCTCGCGAAGGAATTAGGGTTTGTCATGCGTTTGTTCCATATGGTTTGCAGCCTTGTGGCCTCTTCAAGGGTACTTGAAGGCTTGTCTACCATCTTTGGAGCTTTCTTTTTCTCTTGTACTATTGGATTTTCCATGCACTAAATTTAAGACCACTTTTCGCTTGAATACCATTTTTTTCACCATGATGATTGTATGTTGTATTCTATTTGTGTGAGTTGTTCTTTTCTTTAGTATTCTTATGAGGGTTGAACTTTTGAGCTTGAGCGGGTTTCAAGTGCTAGTGCAATTGATAGGTTTGAAGGTTGAAGTCCAGGTTTGAGTTGTGATTCGATTTCTTGTGAACCACTTTCTTTTCAGATTTGTAGTTGGTTTAGGTGTGGGATTAGGGTTTCTTAGGTCTCTTTTTTTTCTTTTCTTTTCACCAACACTTAATATAGCCAAAAGCCCCATGCTTTTTTGGATAGACAACAATCCGTGCAACACCGCTAACATAGCCGATTGTATAGACATGCAACAACGTGCAAGAATTTGAAACCTGCACCTGATGGAAGAAGTGCAAGGTTCTAAATCAATGCACCACATATGAACTTACAAGCCAAATCTTGGTGTTAGTTTTCATTTAATTATTTCTTGTTTTTCATTACTTTGTAAACTCAATGAACTTGAGACCTGATTTTGGCATAATAAAACACTTTAAACTCATAAAAGTTCGCAATTCAATCTATTTTTAATCTCCAAATTCCGTTTGAGGTTTCAAGCCTCTAATAAAAAGTTATGACCAAAATTGAGAGAGAGGATTGAATGGATATTTTGTACCAAACTTGTGCCAAATTAACAAATAAATGAAAAAATAGACAATATAGTGCCCAATTCAACAAAAAATTGTCCATGTTTTTTGTT
The DNA here is from genome assembly GCA_006891605.1 of Pleurozium schreberi. Lineage (NCBI taxonomy): Eukaryota > Viridiplantae > Streptophyta > Bryopsida > Hypnales > Hylocomiaceae > Pleurozium > Pleurozium schreberi. The sequence continues at coordinate 90,562 of VACF01001968.1, forward strand.
GATCTGGACATGATTTTTTAATAGTGTACAAGATTCTCAATTTGCAATCAATCCTTGGTTGAAATTAGGACAACCTAATATACAACTAGGATAGGATAAACATAATCTTCACCTAGAAAATACACGGAAATTTTGTTTTGGAAAATAAAACTGTGAAAAATTATGAAATCCTTTTGAAAACTATTCTTATGTGCAAGAAAAAGATTTCCACTCAATATACATGTACTTAAGATATGCTCAATTGCTTAAATGGTTGGAAATGGATAATGTACTTTCATGTACCTCATAGACCTAACAACCTCCATACTCTAAGTTCAAAAATGTGGTGCCTAGATACATATTATGTGTTAAATGTCACATGTATTCTTATAATTCAAGGATAGCCCTAAGTCATGTGAAACTTGTGAGATTTTCTTGGATTGGTTTAGGGTTGCAGGGTAGTTGATATATTTTGGGTCACTATTTTAAAATGTTTAAGACTAGTTTTTTGGGGACATGTACAGTTGTGAAGACATCCTTAAATATTGGAGCCAAATCTGTTGAAACTATTTATTTCATCTTCATATATGAATTTTTTATGCATTTATTTGAAGTGGGAGGATGTGGAACTCTATTGAAGGAAGAATAGACAACCCTATGTCCGTTCAAACATCAAAGTCAAAAGACATTTTAGCCAAGTCATATCTTCATGCAATTAGCTTATTAAGTTAAGCTAGGCCAGCCAAGCCAAGTGCTTGAATACATGAATATTTGGTGCCAATGTAGGGACAATTACATTAGGAGTTGAGATCAAATATTGAGTGGTTTTAGTGTCCACCACACAAGAACCTCACTAAAGCAATAGGAGTGCGACCAATTTAACACATTCTTTTACAAAGGTTATTACATTAGGAATGGCATGATGTTTGTATGTGGTTCACATTGTTAAATTAGGACCAACAATCAATATTTCCTTGACAACGCTTTATCGATTTAGAGGATATTGCATTGAGGAGGTTCTACTGTACATGCTTTAAGATTTAGTCACCTTGATTTGTTTATCACGATGTGTGCAAAAGACTACAAAGAGCCTCATTGACTGGTGATGTCTCTACATCTTCCTTGCCATCGCGTTCAAGAGCTTGCATAGTTTGCAAGTGCATCAATCCTAATGTTTACTTATATTTTCTCCACTTGCAAGTCTAAAATGCATCAATCTAGATTTTGATTTGCTTAAACAATTTATAGAACATTATGCAATGTAGGCCTAATTACATACACAACCCTCTCTAATTGCGTTGCCTTGTCAGACAATTAGGCTTCTATCAATTGTGTTATAATAAGAGAATTTTGAATGTACAAGTACTATAATTGCATATGATACTGACACATCTTATTATGCAAATCATTTTGGGCAGAGTTGTAGATGACAACCATTTCACAAGGACCAACCCCATGCTAGCATATGAACCTTAAATATATGTATAAGTAGATATCCTACAACCATAAACACCTATAATATAAGTATCTATAGCAAGGGTACCCTATAATTATGGACGGTTTTTATAATATAGACACCTATAACATAGGTGTATAGTCTTCTAGGCTCATGTACTCATCATCCTAAGCATAATAACATTCATTTTACAAGGTCATTGGACTTTAACGGCATGTTGGGTGAACCTAATTGAAGTCAAAGTCTTCAATTGATAACCTTTACAAATAACAGTTGTTGAAGACTTTGGAAACATTACAATGTTACAATTTAGAGTTTATCATTAGATGTTTTTTGTGGCATTTAGAAGACTACCAGTTTTCAGGCTGTGAGAACGCATTGGGAACTCAGGGAACTTTGCCACATATGCAATGTGACATGGCCAAGAGACTGCCATGTCCGATAATGCTAATTATTTTTTTCAAAAATAAAAAACTTTTAAATCAATTTCCATTTCTTTATACTTTCTAAGATTTTTTTTTTTTGAAATTTAAAATTTCAGACCAACAATTGCTAGTTCCCTAAGCAGGGAACAATTTTGGAGAACAACCCTGAAGCATCTAAAAGGTGAAAATTTGAGAGCATTGCAGTTGAAGACTTTGAGAGCATTTGTTGCTTTAGAGAAATCAAACTCATAAAGCAATTCTTTAGAATGAATGTAAAGTGGGTCCTTGAAATGACAATTTGTTAGGCAATCCATATTGTAAAAATTCTACATCTTCAAACAATGATTTGAATTATTGTAAAAGCCAGAAACAGTGTGCAGATACTTGTAAGTAATGTAGAAGGCACAAGTAACTGATCATCTGAGCTATTTTGGAGCAGATGATGAGGTGTAAGAGTGGGTGGAAATTTTCCCATGCAAAAAGATAGGAAATATGGGAATTGCAAATTTTTTAGAATCGCCCTTAAAATTTAAGATTATTGCAAATTTTGGGAGTCAAAAAGCACTTTGCATTAAAACCAATGTCTAAAGTCTTCCAATTCCGATCATTCAAGAACCACTTTCCCACTCACTTTTTCTTGACATGTGTTGTAATCTTATTAGTTCCAACCTTGAAGGACAAAAATAAAAAAATAAAAAAATTACAAGTTTGATTTCTGTCCTAAGGTTGGAAATAGAGCACCCTATAGGATGGTCATTGGGAGTGGTTGATAATTGGAACTTCTACCTTATTGATTGAATATTAAAACTCAAACTTGGTGTACATGGATAAGAAAAGCCGATTTTTAGGAATTTTACATTAGATATTAGTGTAGGGTGATTGCAATAATGATTGGTTTATCGTACCATTTGGGCTAATACTCATTGCAGTACTAAGACCTTTTGAAAAAAAATATTAATCAATACAACACTTTTGCATGAAATTAGTATAACATTAAACTTAAAATACCAGCAAAATTTCAAACTTTGAAATAAACGTAGGTCAATAGTAATTCACAAAATAGAGTGCTAAAATTTGAAGAAAATAGACCTTTTGATGTTTGAGTTATTAAAAAACAATAAAAGCATTTTAAAAAATCCTAAAAATTATCCATTTGTGAGGACTTGCCGTAGTGATGATGGGTACTTGTAGTAGCTAGAAGGTCATCATAGTTGCAATTGTGATTTGTAAATCAATGTTTGCATTTTTCATGTCTAAGTTGAACAATGCATGGATGTCTTGCGGTCTTGCCTTCTAATGTCCAGAGTATTGGAGAAGTCCAAGTGGAGATAAAAACTATAACATGCTTGAAAGTTGGGTGGCTTGAGGGCATTATTGCATACAATGGTAGTTTTTTCAACTCGATCTAGAACGTCCAAAGTTGTGTATTGTGGTTGATCCGAGGGCATAAAATCATAATTATAAAACTCATATTGAATACAAATCATACTTCTAATAACTAAAAAATCTAAAAGATTAAATGTAAGTTTAGAATATTTATGTTGTGTACTATTGATAGCTTAAACTAGATTTCTATACATTGAGAACACCAACCATGCGTAGTAATAGGTCCAAATTTCATATTTAAGTAAAATATTGAGCTTTAAGAAAATTCAAAATATCAAATTGTATTAGGAATTGAACTTGGTAATGACAAGCTTCATTTCATATTTTCATTGGCTAAGCTCAAATTTCAAAAGAGATTCATGCAAACATGTAGTTTGAAGGTCAAAGGTGAAATGAAAAACAACATTGAAAATGGCTAAAATATGCTTGGACTTGAATCAACCATTATTTTGAAATCAAGGCCTTAGCTAAAATTGGATCTAGTCAAAAATTAGTTTGAATAGAGCTTCTAGATTTAATTTGCATTTAATGGTAGTGGACTTGCCTTATGAAGATATTGTTGATTATTCTAACATTCTTACTATAGAAGATGTGGCTAGTGTTCGGAGGATTTGTCTGTAGAGTTTGTTACTCAGTGAAGTGTACTTTTGATTGCGTATAGGTTGTTATAAGAATTCTTGAATAGCACAATTGCAGAATAGAAGGGAAAAAAATGCAATGTAGATTGGGGTGATTGCAAGAAAGACCCCCTTGTTTTTGTAGCGTTTGGCATAGTACTCTTGTTTTTTTCGGGAGTACTATAAAATTAGAAAAACAATTTTTTAAAATGCAAAAAACATATTCAATGTATACACTTATAAAAAGAAGGTACCCTGTGAAGGAAAAGCGTAGGAAAATTCTCTAAGTAGGAGAACTAGAAAAGTGCAAAATTTCATGAAAATAGGTGTTTTGATGTTTTAATTTGTAAAAAATAGGAAAAGTAATTTAAAAAAAAAACTAAAAACTGGCAATTTGGTACAACTTTATGATAAAAAGATTTCACCAAAATAATGATCTTAAAACCATCTTGAATGTTCAGAAGTGCGAGCGCAAGAGACCCCTGTTAGCACACATGTACAGAACATAAAATAATTTTTTTTAGATTCCCTTTGGCGGATGCATGCCCACCTAGTGTGGTAATAGACTACAAAATTTTCAGCTCTAGATCATTAATTTTGGGCACTCCCCAGTACTAAAAACCTCTAAACTGCAAAACGTGACAAATTAGATAAATTTAAATATAAAATGATTTTTTAAAATTTCTAAAAAATGAGGATTCTAATTGCTATCAAGCAAGACATCTCCAATAAAATTCTCAAGTTAATTAGTCTCATACTTCAAAAGTTATAGTGGATAGAAACTCCGCAATTCGAATTGTGACGCAAAATAGTACTAGTCTTTCTTGCATTCACCGATTGACCATTTGACCATGAGGCGATTCTCTAGGGCATTGACGTCCGACTTAGCATCATACTCTTTGGAACCAAGCTTTTTAATATTGGAGCACCCAATGGCGTCTGTGCAGCTAATGGCGTCAATTTCTACACATGATAATCGTTTCAGATGATAAATGTACATATATTGTAGATAGCTTATTTTTTTGACCTAAATGATAAGCTATCTATGATCTATCTACATTTATGTTCTAGAATGAATACCTTGTATAGAAACTGATGCCATTAGGTGCATGGACGCCATTGTGTGCTCCTACCCAAGGCTTTTGTTTATTGTTTTTTACAAAGTGCCAAAGTGGCGATATTAAATATTGTAGTGGTGCTCCAATTTACAACATTCACCCACATATTGGATGTATAATACGTTTTTCATCCACAATTTGGTGATTTCATGTAAGATTTTTTTAAATTTAAAGTTGTTTGGCGATTTTATCCAAGTTTTTTGACATATTTTAGCCAGACTATTTCTTCTGGTGCAATCTGGCACCAAAAAGCCCAAGAAAAAAGCCGCCTGCTCCTACCTTAGTGAGAGTTTTGCCAGAGAATATAAAGCAGAAGCGATCTGCTGTACTGCCTGTACGTAAGGATTCGACAGATCTCCTCTTTAAAAGAAGATTTATTGCCGGTCATCCATAGTCGAGACCATTTCACCTGTGAATCTCGAATCAAGGTGAGGCCCGCGCGTTTTCTGATGTGCAGACAAACCTCTCGTCTCGTCTTGTCCTGTTCATGTTGACTTGTTGTTCATGTTGCTAGGCTTCCGACCGGCATGGTGACCCGCAAGCCATAAAAATATTCGTGGGACCATTTGAGGAAAACATTCAAAACTGGTAACGTGACTTCTTTGTGTGCAGTATAATTTTGCGRGCGTCGAAAATGTACGTGAGGCCGGATAATCCAGTCAATCTRKAAWCWCTTTGACAACTAGAATCTCTTCGRAAGYACMMAATCTGAAATCAACGCATGTTTACGCATCTTCTCATTGCATACAACTAAAGTCTACGTGAGCTGCGCAAGTGGTAGAAGCTACCTGAAGTCAATGGGCTGCCAGCCGAGGATGCGTACTCCGACGAACAGTTCGTGAACAGTGAAACCCCATGCCCAGGCGCAAACGCAAACGSCAGGGTTTGGTGCTTTGCTTCGTGTTTGGGTGGAGTTGTGCTCTTTCTGATATCCTAGCTTGGACATCGCKCGCTCTTGTCTTCGTCTTCTCCTCGGCCCTGCTGCCATATCGACCTGAAGCTATGGTTAGTGCATTGCGTAGTCCTGTTTTGACGTAGCAATCTCAATTCTCAAGCTTCTGTCCATGTATATCTCAAGCTATGGTGACTGGTTTCACTCGTCCTGTTTTTCCCTTTCAATCTCAAGCTTATGTCCATCTATGTGAAGCTAGTTATTTTCTGAAGAAGGCGCGTACTAGTATTGTGGAATCCTTTCCGACTAGCTTGTAAATTCTTTCGTAGGCCATGCCGACCAAGTCTTGAGGAAACCATTGAAAATTGGTAACGTGACTTTGCTGTGCAGTTTTGCAGACGTCGAACCGTGAGAGGGTAACCATGCATCCCCAGTTAACCTGGAATCGATTCAGAGGCACCGACTCTGAAATCAACACATGGCCGTTCTTCTTCTTATTGAAGACGCTGTTGTCCCATATCGATCTCAAGCAGATGTCTATGAGTCTCAAGCTTTAGCTATGGTGAGTGGTTTGGCTGAAAGTTCCCATTCCATATTGATTCAGTTTCAAGCTTATGTTCGTGTATCCCGATCTAGTCGTCTTCTGCCATTGATATCGGTCTCAAGCTTTTGTCCATGTGTCTCAACATGTGGTGTGTTGTTCTTCTTGTAGTCCTATTTCACTGGGAACTTTGGGCACGATAGTCAGGGCTAGATTGGGGGTGGTCTAGCCCCCACTCTAGCCCTACTTAGCACTGCTTGAAAAAGGAGGGGGGCTAGACAGAGTAGATGCTCTAGCTCCATTTTTGTGCCACCAGCCAGGGTGAAATTCTTTGCTTCCAGAGTTCAAAGCTCTAGCTCCAGAGCTGAGACAGGGCTGAAATTCAAAGCTTTAGCCCCCCCAAGCAGCAGACACGAGTAGAAAAACATGTCCTAAATGACTATCTTCAATGACTAAAAAGTGTCCACAATGACTCATTTGTAGTCATTGTGGACAATTTTCAGTCATTTAGGATAGTCATTTATAGCCTGTTTTCTACTAGTGAGAGTTGTTTAGCCCGGAGGGCTAGACGATCCAAAGTTCCCAGTGTTTGTTATATTGATGTCAAGCTTTTGTCCATGCCAAGGCTCAAGGTGTAATGTAGTCTGCCTAATCCTGTTCTTCTAGTATTATTCTCCCTGCATAATTACAAGTACCGAGTGTTTTGAAGCACCTAAATTAGTGCCTCATTRAATAGGTAGACGATCTAGATCTCCAATATATGGTCTTCTTTAGAATCACTTATTATGCATTAAAAACCTAATTATATGAGTTTTTTTTATACATGTATCGTAAGCCAAGCTATCCAACTTTAGGTGCTTGAAGTGCCTTAGCGAGCAAGGGGGACCTTTGAAGTGACTTCCAAGCCTTATAATAGTTTAAAACGAGGTAAATGAAATATTCATGGGCAAACAAAGTACAATTTAGCGCCATGAATTAGAAGATCATGGTAGAGTATCGTAGATGCTTAAAAATTTCTTGAGAAGGTGCTTCTAAGGGTGATTGCACGAAACACCTGTCGATTTGGTTGCGTTTTGAATAGTACTCATGACTTTTTTCTGGAGTACTTTAAAATTAGTAAAAGAATTTTTAAATTTTTTTAAGTATACACCTTTAAGATGAAGGTAATCACCAATGGAAATGCATAGAAAAATTCTCTGAGTAGGAGAACTAGAAAAGTGCCAAACCTCAAGAAAATAGGTACTTTGATGTTTTAATTAGTTAAAAATAGTAAAAACAAAAAAATTCACAAAATAAAAACCGGCCTTTTGTAACAACTCTGTGGAGATGGTCATTCACCAAAAAAAAAATCAAAATAATATTTTATGGTTTTCAAAATGCAAGCAAAAAGAAGCTCAATTTGTGGACTTCCACCCTATATAAAAATAAATATTTTTAAAATCCCTTTGGGCAGTAGCTACAAGTCTACTTGAAGACCATCTCCTCCAAATTTCAGCTCAAAATTCATTTATTTGGGTACTAAATAGTACTAAAAACCTCCAAATTGTCAACTGTGACATAAAATCGGGGACTATTTTGGGATAGTAAACTATTTTTGAAAATTACGAAAAAATTAGGCAAGGTGTATAATAGTCATGAGTTCTTTGTCTATGAATTTTGAGTCATTTGGAACTAAAACGCAAAAGTTATGGCCAAAAAACAGATCAGCCAAAGACGTGTGACAGAAAATAGTACAGGTGTTTCATGCAATCACCCCTAAGTTCTAACCATCCAAAGTACGCATGATTTGGACTGATCGACTAAAAGTTATAGCCTTTCAAAGTTGGTGGTGTTCCAGTGGCGCCCAGACACTTAAGGGTTAGAAGTGAGAGTTTCCCAATGTATCTTTCAAATAAATATGACATGCAGCATATTATTAGAAAGATATCAATACATGAAATTTTGAATGATAAGCATTATAAGGTTCTAAGCTTTTAGCCTAAAATTATGGCCAAAAAAAGGCCGTGGTGGAGGCGTGATGCTTCACTTAGTGAACCCGAATTTTTGGAGGGCCATAATTTTGTGAGACTTTGTCTACATGGAACAAGTGAGTAGTCTATCAACACCTATTTATCCTGTAAATATCCTAAATGGGCTTGCATGTGCAATTTGAAACTTTGACTATAAAGTTACRCCGTTTGAAAATTTAGGAGTTCYAATGKAAACATAACTTGATAATATTTGTTGGAAATGGGTGATTTTYCAAAACCAAAGTGGRTTTAGGAAGTTCTTYTGACCTGTAAAGAGGGAGATTGCCAAATACTACAAAAAGTACTATAARAGGGGTTGRTCTCTTTCTTCATTCCATCTTGGAGCTTTGGTGAATCTAGGTGACTCAAGGTTGGTGGAGTTGGTGATGTAATTTCACCACCAATTCCAAGGCACCATGATACATAGTTTGTGTGTCCCGTGGTACCAGATGACCGGAGTCTAGTTCCTTGCTAGGCACTTTCAAGTGTCTCAAGTTATAAGTTTTGATCAGTCATGATGTGAAAGTAATAAATACACAATGCGCCTAGTATGGAGTGGATGATATTCAAGGGTGGTTGATATTGGTAGGTTGTAGTGTCTCCACCACGTCCTTGGACATTAGTAGAAGTTCCGTCCCATATCACCAAGTGTTATGTCAAATATTGTGTATGGAGTGCKCYTTAGTAACCCGGAACTGGAACTTAGCAATATGAGTTGGAAATAAAGACTAATGTTSTAGGTGCGTGRCATGTGCARTAATAATYACTTGTGACCCAATTGATACTGGACTTGAAACGTGGTGAACCTATTAAGTGAAAGTCTTCTAGAGGTTGTTCGCAGCTTCAAGGTATTGTTAGGACTTAGGACTGCAACAACTTTTTAATAAAAAAMTTGGAATTTTTTTATTAAAAATAAAATATTACAAATAAATTTAAATTGGAATAAACTTTTTATATAAAYTTCATGTAGAGAATTGGGACAAAAAMAAGGAGCAAAGAGACCTCTTTGAACAWAAACTTACATATATATTAATACTTCAACAATTAAAARTCTTYTTYATTTTAGATGATGTSATTAAAGAATTTYASTTGGATATGATTTTGGAAGTAGAAATGTTCAATATAGAGTGTAGCTAATTAATTGTTACTAGCCACAATTCAAAGATTTTGAAAGGCKTGATGAATGAAAATAACAAATTTGAAGTTCCAATACTAGATTATGACCAATCTWCAAAAATATTCTCCAAATATACCTTAAAAATGAATGTTCAATAATACCACATATGAATCTGTTGAACAAGAAGATTGTTCASACTTGYAGTGGTYATCCATCAAGCTTAATAGTTATGGGCTCTTATTTAAATGTACAAAAGCACATTAGGAAGGAATTGAATCTAAAAAGGGGCTTTGAGATTTCTCACTAATTTTAGTACWTCATCYGTTCCAAATTGATCTTCCMGTTAGACAAAATGTTATGGATTRATTGTRAAATTATTATGTTAAAAATYTGTTTTGACTTGTAARTAGAATATRATGCTTTCTTACTGTCCTAGAAATTTCCATTCTAGATTATTTTCTAACATGAARTTTTGAAAGGATTAAAAAGTGGGATTTGGAGGGCCTTTTAAAGAACTAGTRTTGGCCATTGATTTGACTGAYGYCGTGAAGTTCCCACATGTCTTGCCTCATCATCATTCTCGCTCTAGTAGGCTATCCTTGGTCAATTAGAATGTTTGCAAGTTGATGCATGAATTAGATAGGTGCTTGGGAAGCACATTAGATTGTGGATGTAGTTGGGTTATGATTGAAAGCAAATGGGCCAAATGTAGAAAGGAAATAAGGCCAACTTGGAAAAGTTGTCATGATGTGGACCATCTACTAATTGAAGTAGGCATCAATGATTGTTAGAAGGGAGTGTTTAGTTTGGGACTTGTTTAGTGTTGGAAGCTTTRTTGCTAGCTTACCTYGTTAGTTGCCRATTCATAACCGATTGGTTAWTAGTTGATATTAGGGTTTGTGGGATTAGGGTTAGGGTTGACTAGCGGCTAGCTGTCGAAGTTTGTGGTAGCTACTTAAGGTAAGGGTTGGTCCCTTGTGCTCTCTTTCTATGTGTCTCCCTCTTTTTTTCTTAGTGATTGGGAGGTGTGGTAGGCACTTGGGTCCAAATTATGTATTTGTGGTTGAACTTTATATTGAGGGAGGCATTTTTGTACAAGTTTTTATGTTGTGTTTTGATAAAATGGTGGATTAAGATCCAAGGTTGTCATAACGGACGGGTCGGAGTGATCAAACGGGACGGACAATTTGGACAGCCCGGACGCAGACAATTCGAGCTCGGACGGATCCAATAGGATAAGATCTCCGCCCTGGCTCCATCATGTCCCCGCCTTAACGCAGATGCATTCGCGTCCCAATTGTGGCATCAAAGTTACAGCCACATTACTTGTTTTTCCAATTAAAAAAAGTCAATTTACTGTTGACCACATCAGACGGGCGAGATCTTTATCGGACGGGCGAACTGGACGTCCAACCGATATGACAACCATGATTAAGATAAGTTTTTGGATCTATATTCTTAGATCTAAGTTCTTAGAAGGTTGATCTACTAAGATGCCAAGCTTGAGATCTAGATCTATTATGGAGAGGAAGATATGARGCTACAAAGTAGAAGTGTTTGAAATTTAAGGTAGCCAAGGTGTCAGGAACCGATCAGGTTCATGCCGGCACTCCGCTTCTATCCTTGAACATTGCACGTTTATCCATGCCGATTCTCAACTCCTTAGTTTGGTATCGCAAAGGATGACGCCATATGCTTACTGATACAGAAGGAAGCTTTTGCGGTATTAATTCCATAATTGTGAATACAGACACATTGCTATATTGATAAAATGTCGAGTGAGGGACAAGCTCCCCTCATTGAGCTTATATGCAAGATGAAGGTCTGTTTGGATGGAACTAACCTAACCACTCACTAGCGATAACTACCCACTACCTCCTCTTCCCTTCATATGGTTGTTTGTTGTAATCCAGTCCGGTTGATACGACGAAGTCGTAACATTACCTCCCCTATAGGTAGCAGTATCTATTTTGGAACTCTTTTCCTCTTTTGATCTCGGTGCCTTAGGATGAAGCCGGTGGAAATCATTGACCGCATCTTGGGCATTCAACAAATTACTAGCAGGTTCACAAGAAGTTTCCTCGGGACCATAACCTTCCTATTTAACTAGATACTGTAATTTTTTCCATCGTCCCTTTACTCGGGAATCCAGCACTGAGTGCACCTCCCAGTCCGTATCACCTTCTGGGGTGATTGTTGGTGGTGGTGGTAGTCGTTGACGACCCGGGATGGTGTCCTGTCAATACGGTTCTAGTAGGGATATGTGAAAAACATCGTGAATACGCAATTCTTTGGGCAATTTCAGTCGATACACCAAGTCTGAGAGTTTYGATATAACAGAGAAAGGACCCAGAAATTTTGGGGCCAATTTCTTGGAAGGTGATCCCGTGGCTATATTATCATGGCATAGCAAAACTCTAGTTGTCTCCAACTTGCAGAATAGGTTGTTTTTGAACATTGCGATCATAATTCCTCTTAGCTTGATCTCTAGCAAGTTTTATCATAGTTTTGATCTCCTCATGTACTTCCTGCAAGTATTGAATCCTGTCCTTGGCTGTCAAGACCGTCGAAACCGTAGGGGTTGTGAAGGATAATGAGGGATGATAACTGTAAGTTGCATAAAATGGGGAAAAACCTGTTGCAGAGTGAAGGGAATTATTATACGCGAATTCGGCTAGGGGCAATAAATCTGACCAATTGTCTTGTCGTTTGATATAAACATTCGTAGTATTTGTTCCAATACCTGGTTGACCCTCTCCGTTTGGCCATCAGATTGTGGATGGAAAGCTATACTTGTAGCACGTTGAATGTGTAAGAGTTCACAAAGCCGGTTCATAAACTTGGAAACAAAAACAGAGCCACGGTCTGATACTATTTCGTCAGGAACACCATGGTGTTTCCAGACATAGTGAAGGTATAAGGTAGCAACCCCTTTAGCATCAATAGTTTTGTTAGTTGGAATGAAATGGGCTAATTTGGTGTTTTTATCAACAACCACCATAATGGAATCAAACCCACCGCTCTTTGGTAACTTTACAATGAAATCAATAGTGACTTTTTTCCATGGAGTTTCCGTTGTTGGTATCGGTTGTAATAAGCCATATTGGCCATGATGTGGCGGTTTTGATCGTTGGCATAAATCACAGCCGTCAATGTAACGGTGAACATATCGGCGTAAAGTAGGCCAATAGAAAGTTCTTGCAACCAGGTCTAGAGTTTTTGCTCTCCCCAAATGTCCTGCAGCTGGGGCGTCATGTTTAGAGCGTAGTATTTGACGACGTTATTCTTCATCGTCTGGTACAAATATAGTATCTCGAAAACGCAAAATTCCATCACTGAAGTTGTATTCTGAAAATCGTCGACGAATGTCTGATAGACTTTGATGAGGCTCGTTCCTAAAGAATGCTAATATAGGCTGAATTGTAATGTCGTTGGTAATGGCTATCTTAATATATTCCATAATCCGAATGTCATCCCAGATTGACTCAGTTGATTCTATAACCGATAAGCGTAATAGTGGTCTTGGAATTTCTTCCAAGTCTTCCAAGTCTTCCGTTAGATTTGTTCGTCTTGAGAGCATATCCGCTCTTCCATTGAGTGATCCCGGTCTGTGTTTAATTTCAAAATTAAATCCTGATAATAATTAAGACCATCGAGCTTGTCGTCTATTAAGTTGTTTAGTAGTTAAAAAATACTCCAAATTTTTATGATCAGAAATTACTCTAATTTTATGTGGTGATCCTTCAAGATATACTCTTCAATCTTGAAATGATAGAACAATGCTTAGTAATTCTTTGTCATATATATCGTAATTTTGTTCAGATGGGGACATTTTTGAGCTCCGATAGGCGCAAGGATGTAAATATCCATCTTCCCCATATTGAGACAAAATACCCCCAATTGCCTTGTCAGATGCATTCGCTTCAACCACAAAAGGTTGATCAAAATTTGGGTGCACCAATATTGGGGCTTGGACAAATCGAGATCGAAGTTCTTCGAATGCTCTTTGTGTCAAAGGAGTCCATAAAAATTGCTGATTTTTCCTTGTTAACGTTGTAAGGGGAATTGTAATTTTTGAGTAATCATGAATGAACCAACGGTAAAAATTTGCAAATCCAAGGAATGCCTGAACTTCCTTAACTGTCTTTGGAATTGGCCATTCTTGAAGTGCTTGCACTTTGTCTTTACACATTTCCAATCCTTTTTCAAAGACCACCATCCCTAAAAATTCGACAGATGTACGGTGAAACTCACATTTGGATTCTTTAGCATATAAACCATGTCTTTGCAATCGTCGAAGGACCTCTCGAACCACTAAGCGGTGTTCTTCCAAATTATTTGAAAATATTAGTATATCATCCAAATAGATTACTACTAATATGTCTAATAGGTCGTGAAAAATACATTGCATGTGAGCTTGAAATTGGACAGGAGCGTTAGTTAATCCGAAAGGCATTACTAGATACTCAAATAGCCCATACCTAGTTTTGAAAGTTGTTTTAAACTCATGCCCTGATGCCATTTGTACACGGTGATATGCTTGCCTGACGTCCAACTTCGAGAAAATCTTAGCCCCTACCAGTCGATCGGTCAGTTCAGGAATTAATGGGAGTGGATGCCGATTCCTCACCGTCACTCGATTTAAATTCTTGTAATCCACACATACCCGGATAGACCCATCTTTTTTTCTGGCAAAAACAATTGGGACTGAAATTGGGGACTTGGATCGCCAAATCCACCCCCTCCCCAAATTTTCTTCAAGATAAAGCCGAAGCTCTTCCAATTCTACAGGGGACATGGGTCGCAATCCAATATTGCGCGGTTCTTCTCCCTCCTTGAACTCAACCTTCATATCTGACGGCCCATGATCCAAAAGTTCATTGGACGCATGTTCACTGAAAGCTCCTCGGAGATCTTCATATTCCTCAGGGATTTGTTTTTCGACCGATTTCTTGTTTCCTTGTACCTTAGGTACATCCGATATTTCCATGGAAAAAATTTCCGCTCCTTGTGCCGATAATCTGAAAGCAGCTGCCAAGACTATGGTGTGCTTCGGTGCCGATAATTTGGTCAATTCGGTTGTTTTGACTGGTTGATTCAATAATCTTGTCGATGCGGTGGCAGCGGTGCCTTTAACTAGTCGATTCAATGTCTTTGATTCGGTGCCTTTAACCTGGTTGATTCGTTGCAGTTGGTAATCCCTGCTGCTAGTGGACGGAGATTTGGCGTCATCATCCAAATTTGACGTACCTTCCAACGTTGGGATTCAATTTTCTCCTGGAACAAAGGGCGGCGCAGTCGAGCTAAGTCCATCCTCCCTCAAGACCCAGTCCTTCCCTGTGAGCTTGTCGCCATGCCCGTTGTCCTTACCGCATGCAGTTACGGCCCTCCAGGCTTGAGTTGGTATTTTTAAACAATTAGCCTTACAGTATTCAGAATCGTATATTACCTTGTTTTGTGACCACCGGATGGTGGGATCATGGCGGCTCAACCACGGTGTTCCAAGAATGCAAGCGTAACGCCCTGTATTACTGATGTCAGCTACCAATTTTTCTTTGTGATTTCCCACCTATATGTCCACTGTAACTTCCTGGGTGATAAGGCCGGAATTGATTGCTCGGCCATCAATTAATCGAACCTCTCATGGGATCAGTTTGGATCTCATCTCCGCCTTGCACTCTCAGGCAAACGGTGGATTTGTGAATATCCCGGTTGCCCCTAAATCGATGAGTGTACTTGCTGTCAACCCATTGATCTCCGCCTTCAGCGTTAAGTGAGCCTCAGGGTCGACTGTAGCCTGAAAATAAATAGGGGTCTCAGACTTTCTGATTCACCAATTAACTTAATTTCCTTCTCTTTTGACAACTGAACTTTATCCCCTTTCCTAGGGTGCGAAGAGAATCTTTCGTCTCCATCCCGGAGCTTCTCCTTCACGGTAGCTGTCTGGGACGTGCTCGGGTACCGAGGTGGAGGCCTCAATCTCGGGCTGTTCCTTTTCCTGATCTCCCAGTTTCCTCTCCTTCGTTACCCATGGCTGCAAGCGATAATGGCGTACTCGGATTCGTTGGACATTTAGATCGCACATGTCCGAGATGACCACACCCCTAGCATCTTTCCTGCTGCTAGTACTCCAATCGTTCAGCAGCCGTTTTGGCCATTGCCGTAGTCCCTCGAATCACATCGAATTCCATTGGAATTGGCCCAGAAGCACTGGGGGTTATTGGAAACCGTCCCATTTGATCTTGTGAAGGAGTGGACGACGACAATGAAGGCCGTAGAGCGTGGCGTCGAGCCCACAGTCTCTTGTCAATCCTTGACGCCATGGCCATCCATTCATGTAGCCGGATTGGTTGTGTTTTCGTTGTCGCTATAGAGTCCAATACCTCATCTTTAAGCCCTCCTCTGAAACGGGCCATCAAACTTGCTTCGTTCCAGTCAACCTGCGCAGCATGCTCATTAAATGAGGATATGTATGAAGCCACTGACCCGGTCTAGCAAATTTTTCCCAACCGATCTTCAGCGTTGCTCCGTCAATCAATATCCCCATAAACTGCAATCACTACTTCTTGAAATTCATCATAATTGCTTAATAACTTATGAGGACGTCCATCTTCGAGAGCTTGGAGAATTGGCATTGCCCAATTTTGCGCTGCCCCGGTCATATAGGAGAGGGCGTACGCAATCTTGTCCTCATCCGCTRCATACGAGCGTGGTTTGCCACGAAAGACCAAACGCAGCTGTGCGAACCACTTGTACACCTCCCCACCCTTTTTACTGGAAAACTTTTTTGGTGTTGCAACCTTCGATTCTTGGCGATCATATCCATAACCTTCTCCTTCCGCCAGCCTTCGATTGCCCATCTCGGTGGTTCTTCCTGTATCCAATAGGGAAGCTATTGTTGGAGGGACCATTGCTCGTTTGGAGATTTGCTGCACTATATGCGGAATAGCCGTCTGAAGAACAGATTGAACATGTTGTTGAATGAACTCAGCCAACTGTGCACCCAACCCTTCCATCCCTGGAAATCCGCCAACCGTGGCATTCCCCTCCCGTTCCATACTGATTCTGAGCCTTATCGATTACTTTTTAGGTTACCAAAAAAAAACTTCATTCTGTCAGGCTCTCGCGTCAGGAACTCGCCTATTGGGTGCAATACCTTGTGGCCCCGGAATCTTGAGCATTGCTCGGTTTCCTGGATGACAGGAGCATTGTTCCGCTTCTCTCGGACGCTGACTACGGAGTGGGGACAATCTGTAGACTCAACATTATGTCAGGAACCGATCAGGTTCATGCCGGCACTCCGCTTCTATCCTTGAACATTGCACGTTTATCCATGCCGATTCTCAACTCCTTAGTTTGGTATTGATTTAAGAATTTCAAAATGCTGCATGCATTTGCATCACATGGGTGAACAAAAATTAGATTTGAATTTGGTTGAAACAATTGAAAGTCCCCAAATTGTTGCTTCTAAATGTCAAAGCACTCCATGACCTTGGCATTGTTGCAAAATTKAACAAGAAAACAYTCCAACTTAAATTCCTTTGGATTTTATACAAAAYAAATGCTATTGATTATAARAATATSTTTTCTRAGAGCACCCAACCAACTCACAACCCTATTGCAAATTGAAGAACTTCAACAACTTATGACATTAGAATTACAAAATTTAAAATTCATGATAATTTTTCTAAACATGATACTTGAATATATAGCCTTGAAGACATYATTCATACAAAAATGTGATAACCTTACACACATATCACATGGATTATAAACTATGATATGATTGACATCATTGTTYGTCTATAGATGCACAAATTGACCCAAGTTCCTACAACATTCAAATATTTGAAGGCTTTGAAGATGCTCAACTTTGAAGGGCGTGAGGCAATGGAATTCCAATTCATWTRTGTCAAWAAAAGAGGGTGTGAAGTGTTAGAAAACATGCCTCATGAATTGAGGAAGTTGAAATTCCTAGAAGATCTCTAATTTTAATGATTGCAAGCAATTGAAGATTGAAGATTGGAAGCTTGCATCATTGACATCAATTACTACATTGAATTTCCAAGGGATATGAACAATGAGAAGAGATGTTTGCAAGAATTTGAGGGTGGGCATGCATCATTTAAAAATCTCAAGGCATTCCAAAATCTAAGCTTTGAAAGATGTGAGGCATTAGAAAACATGCCCTGCAAATTAAGAAAGTAAGGCCATATTCGTTATCATGAGACTTTTCGCAGTCTCATTTCTATCTTCGACTCGAAGATAAACCGCTTTATCTCTTTACTAATATTTTTTTATAAATAGGTAACAACACCAACTTTAAGAATGTCATTATAGGGTCACTAATTGAGCATTTTTTATTTTTGGTTTCAATTACTATTTTTTTAAATGAATTTTCCAATAACTAGCATTTTGTCTCAAAATTTGCAAAAAGTCTCAATATAACGAATATGGCCTTAGAGTTGAATTGCTAGAGTAGCATTGGTTCAGTAATTGCAAGCAATTAAAGGATGACGATTGGGAGCTTGCATCATTCACATCAGTTACTACATTGAATTTCAAGGGATGCAAACAATTAGGAAAGATTCCACCATCCAATGCCAACATGTCATGTTTGCAATAGCTTGGCTTTGAAGGTTATGAAGTGTTGCAAAATATGCCCCGTAGATTGAGAAAGTGGGCATTGCTAGAGATTGATGCTTTGGTTGAATGATTGCAAGCAATTGAAGGTTGAAGATTGGAAGATTACATCATTGACATCAATTACTACATTGAATTTCAAGGGATATGAACAATGAGAAGAGATGTTTGCAAGAATTTGAGGGTGGGCATGCATCATTTAAAAATCTCAAGGCATTCCAAAATCTAAACTTTGAAGGATGCGAAGTTTTGAAAAATATTGTTGCTAAAAGATCATCACATATCAAATTTGAAGAGAACAACATATTACTATACATATTATCAAAGTACAACTTCTATATATATAAGGAAGAAAATGACATCAAAGGTCATGTCAGTAAGGCTCATGTCAGTAAGGCTCATCTCTTAGATGAGACACATAGTTTCTAAAAAAACATAACTCCTAGATGCTAGGACACTATAACTTAACTAAATATAATACTAGTAATATCTTTTTAAGTTATAAGATTCAAAACAATCGTAATTTTTCTTTTTATAGTCTTTGATGTCTTTTTTGAAAAATTAGAGATGATGAAYCACCAACTGCATTGCATTTTATTATTGCGGCAATACCAAAATAACGCTTAGGTATAGTTTGAGTTTGCTTGGGTAGCTTATAAAGAACATCATAAAGACTTGGAGGATAGTAAAACGGTTTAAGAGCTACAAAAAGAAGATTGACATGTATGGTGAGACATCATAGCATGGGCTATGATTGCATGAGTATCCAAAGGAATTGAAAAGGCATCATCCAAGATATATTGCTGAGGAAATTGACCCATCAATGCCATGCACTTGAAATGTTGGCTTTTAGCTAGACATTTGGTAAGTATATTTTCTACCATCATGGTGGTKGGAATATATTCAAGTGTAAGAGTTTGAGATTCAAGGTGTTCTTGAATGAAGCGGACAAGCGGTAGCAAATAGCAATGTGTTTGCTACAAACATGAAACTTAGGATTTTTTGCCAACACAATAGCACTTTTATTATTAACAAAAATAGTRGTGGTGTTAGATTGAGCAAACTCCAAATCGGAGAGAAGTTATTGAATCCAATTTGCTTTAATCTTTGCTTTTGTAAATACCATAAACTTGAACTTTGTACTTGAAAGAGACACAAATGTTTGTTTTGTACTTGACCATGGAACGACTATGTTGGCCTTCAAGAAACAATTTCTTGAAGTAGAGAGACAAGAGTCACGATTTCCTTGTGTAGTATGTTGATATATAATGCCAATACCATGAAAGTAGCGTACACCATGTTTAAGAACTTGCCAATGTGGATCACCGGAGTAATAAGATATTAAGGTAAACAACTAACATCATAACAACCATTTGGACAAGAATTGATAACAACATGCATTATAGATTCCACCACTTGAGAATAAGGAACTTCTATTATGGAAGTAAGAGCATCAAAGATTTTAGGACTATATATAATCTTTGGTTGGACCAAATCAACTTCAAAGGAAGTGGATTTAGGTTTATAAAACTCTATGATATGATATAGCGCCTAAGGGTTTCACAAAGATACTTAATTGGTTTTAAGCCAACCTTGGTCCTTATTTCTATCAATTTGGAGTCTAAAGTGCTATTTCAGTTTCCTTTGATAACTCATCTCAAATTCTTTTTCAAAAAAGAGTTCTTGTTTCCAATATAAAATGTGGATTGTTGCTTWCAACTATAGCATCATCAACATAGACTACAAGAATGATAACACCATCATGACTTCTTTAGATGTAGACTTTTTGATCAGCATCACTTTTGTATATACAAGAAGGATTAAATAATTATGCAATAATTGATACCACATGGGTGTGCCTTGTTTTAAGCAAAATTTGCACAATTCTTGATATGTCTATACTTATTACATCAATTGAAAAATATGGACCTCACTTTCAAGCCCTCACATCTTTTGCAATGGATGCAAGACTTGTGCATGATCCTACAAGAAAAATGGAATGAATGAAATTGATTTTTAACACACATACAAAAAAATTATTTTCTATCCATTGACTAAAATGTAAATGTCTTGATGTGTAAGGGTTCAAAAGTTAACCTAAAATTTGAAGCATTTTGGAAATTGCATTTCAATTAGATGGAGTGGCTTAATATTTCCTTCTCCTTAGTGCTGAAATCGCTGTAAGGTAGGCATCCTCAAAGTGTCACAAATTGGTACTATGCCTAGTTACTATTATAAGGCTAGTCAGATTTTCATATTGTCTTGTTGGTAAGTGAAAGGAAGTTCCAATGCACCAAAGAATGCAATATTTGGATACAATATGCAAAAGTTATGAAGGGTCAAAGTTTGGTTCTAAAAGAGTTTCTTTCACATAGGTACATAGTTGAATTTGGAGATGTACACATTGTGAAGATGGCGCTTTTAGTTTAGTGGCGCTTTTGGGTTACCTACCTTACCAAGATTGGAAAGATCCAATCCTTAAACATAGGATGAATCCAAAACGTAAGATGAATCCAATCCTTAATAAAAATCCTCCATGACCATCAAGAGCTCTTTGTTCATGAGATCCATTCCTTTTTGCAAAAATCAACACCATTAGCAATTGATGGAGCTAATCATCAAGAAGTCTTCTTGAATCTCCTCCAGCATCATTGCTGCTATAAGACATGATCCCAAGTTCTTGCCTCAAATTATATGGACAAAGAGTTTTGGTTTTTCATTGCACGAAGTTCAATCTACAAAAATATTGGCCAAAGTTCCCCTAACTAGATACACTGTACCTTTTGTCAAGGTCCACATAAAATATTTTTAAAAACAGATGTTAGAAGTTATTACTAATTTTATTTTATATACATGGAAAAAAAAATTCTACTCTTAGGCATACGTCAAATCACATTTGCCAAACTAATTTTGGTCAATGTGAACTCAACCCCTTGCTCGGCTCCTCAAATCATTCCACGAGTGCAAGTAAAATAAAAAGCACCCTATTTTGTGCTTGATTAATTTACCTTATCCACCCCTCCTAGCTACTTCGGGGCCTTTGATTGCAAATATGATTTCAAAATTCCAAAATTCTATCATGTGTGGAAAACTAAAAGAATTCATCGTTTTCCCAATGAACCGAGCGAGGGGTTCAGTTCACCCCTGCCATAATTTTGGCTACTTCAGTTAATTATTCAACAGAGAATGCACAATAATTATTCTCTTAAAGATGCACACTATTTTGCAAGTTCTTGTGCATTCAACTACAAAATAGTAGTTATACCCTCTCATTTTTTGTATCCGTGTGTATATATATATATATATATATATATATATATATAGTATGTACAATATGCATACCGTATCTCAGTATTCGTATCCCAATATTCGTATGAAGATCAACGGCAAGGGGGGGAGGGTAATTTTGAAGAAATAAATCAATGGCCTGTAATTTTTTCAACAGTTTTTTCGATAGAGGGGGGACTAATGCAAACCAGGAGGTGTACCCTCTCTTTTGGAGGAGAGAGTGCCAGTTCATCCTTCCATATTGATTTKATATTCTATAGACAGCTTATAATTATTTTCGGCCATTTCCAGGAGTACATTCTTGGATGAACTAGAAGGGGTCTATTATGTTGCCATTTTCTGCAAATGTCCCAAATGATGAGAAAATGTAGCCCAAATTTGCCAAAAACGATAATTCAGAAGCATGTGAATAGAAACTTTCTAAGGATTCCAGTATTCAAAACCATGTATCCAAGTAGACATGGATCTCAGTGACTACCTCTTTTGGGTACATTGTGAAGTACCCAAAAGTTTCAAGTTGGATTATTATTCATAACTCCTCCAATTTTATTGGGGGGGTATGAAAAATAATCCAATGTGAAATCAATTTGGAAACCCCAGTACCCCCTCCTAGTCTTATATTTTTGGAAACAGAACTTACATGACAATCAATATGGGTTAATTTGTTTTGGTATTCTTTCCGTATCCATACCATATATTAGTATTCATATTCCAGTATATGTATCTAAGTATTCATATCCCAGTATTAGTATCCGTATCAAGATCAATGGCAAGGAAGGGGGGGGGGGGGGKAATTTTTAAGAAAAAAATCAACTGCCTGTGATTTTTTGGAGAGGGGGGGACTAAGGTAAAACAGCCCATTATGGACTTTCTACCCATTACAGACCCCTAGGAATGAGCCCATTACAGGGTTTTTTTCCAAAGAACGAGATTTTGGCCACAATCAATGTCTTAGGTACTGGAATGGGGTGATTAGTGACCATAATAGGAACTTTCAGCTTTTTTACCCACATACATGTAGGATTTTGAAGCTACTGTTTGGGGCCGCTGGTTTTAGAAGGACCAGCACGCTCCACCATGACATCGTACAGCTGCTTTCCATTCTGCACAGTGCAAACAAACAACTGCCTTAAACATCTTCACCTTCAATGTTTGCAAATCACATAATTGCACGTGAAAGTCATGACAAGTGCTTGGTTAAACAAAAAACATCCAATTCTCAATCTCAGAATAGGCAAAGTGGAAGCACTGGAGAGATTTCATCAAGTTCCTTCTTAAATAAGTATGCCAGTAAAGGTCAATGAAAGTCTTCCAGAAATGACTTACAAAGATGACTGGGAAGAAGTGAATCTGGCCTTCTGGTTTAGTCTGGGTCTCCTTGAAGTAAACCAGCACAGGGAAGCTTGGCCACCACAGTTCCCAGTTTACAAAAGACGAAAAGCTGTCAAAAGGAAGATTCCAGCAACAATAAATCAAAAGAATAAACACATTGAAATCTTAGGCGCAAGGATCCAATTGAGAGCCTTCAGATCCCTTAAAAACTCAAGTTAAGGCAGAGGATACAAAAAGAGTTTAGGACCTGATCCCTMGCCTACACTGACCTCTGTTACCAACAGAAAATCCTCTATCTCTACACTTGGTTGGCCTGCCTAGCAAGTGTTGTAAGCTCGACATAGCTACATGTCAATGGTCACTCATCTTTGAATGGAAATGGGGTGTTCACTGTCAACATTAGTGGTCTACAACCTCCCACTTTCAAAATGCATAAGACATGCATTCATAGTGAAAAGAAATTTGTTCTCTTAACAGATTTAGTTTGAGTACTCAAAAATCTCCCAACAACTCTAAACATCCCCAAAACACAGTCCTGCATATGTTAAAATGCATAACGTGAAGCAAATAGTATCCTCTACCTTAGTTTCCATTGCATACAGCAAAACGACCAGCAGAATGTTCAGTRGCTCAATGCAACAATGAACTGACTCACCTCCACCTATTCTTGCCCCCAACAAACACATTCTCTCCAGATTCTTTTAGATCCTCTCCAACCTTCACTTCCTGCAAAAAACACCATCCTCATCGAGGTTTAGGGGTTAAAAACAAAAATACTTGCATAAATAAAGGATGAAATACATAAGACATGAATGTMTTCATATGTTGACATGTAATGAAAGAACAAATCTAAAGTACTTTGATGAGATTGTTGTGCACCAAAGTAATTTTAGAGCCCTCTCACATTATAGACCTAAACTTCTAGCCTCTCTAAATTATCAAATCATAAATTTATGACAACATCTTAACATTATTAGATCCTCAAATGGCACAACACTAAAATTCAAAGAGATTGATGGAGTTTATAGCCAATATTGTCTACATACTTGATGTGGAATGGATGATGTGTAAAGATAATGTGAGCTATATATAGTACTATTAATGCCAACTTCAACAAAATCTATATAATACATGATGGACCTAATTCACTTTCATCCAAGTTACAAATTTATAGCCTCACTTTCATCCAAAATAACACTTATCAAGGTGAATTTATTGAAGAGGGGAGCATAATTGTTGTAAATTCTCTTAAAAGTTAATAATTGACCTTTATAAGTGTATTTTTTGGAATTTTTTGGAGAGTACAATGATCCTTACCACATGCAATTTTAACACTTATCGGAGAAATAGATATCTCAAATGGATTGTATGGACTTTAAAGCACTTAAAAAGTTAACTCCTTAGCACTTCAACATCAATGCTCCAAAGTCCCTAATCTAATGGACAAAAAGATTCTAGGGGCTCTTTTGACCACAAAACTTCTCAATCATCGGAACCAAAGCTTAACTTATAAAAAAACACATTTTTTGTATGATCAATTTGATGAAATTGATGCAAATTATAGATATTCATAAACATATAAGCAAGAATATGCAAAAATTCAAGTGAAGACTTAGGCACTGAGGGGTTAATATAGAAAGATCTAAAACCCTTCATTTTACTTGATGTGCATAGATAAAGTCAGAACTACAATTAAGAACTATTCTTACTTAAAGACAATTGAAAATGTTAAAAAATTAAGGAAAAAATAAAAGATAAAACTGGAGAAGATTTGTATTTTCTATAAATTTTCAAAGTTAAAACTTGAAACATAAAGGTGTCTTGTAGGGCTTGTTTGAAGTGCCTTACAAAACATCCAAGACTGATGATGGTTGGCGAGGCAGATCTAGAAGAAAGTTTAACAACACAATTTGCTTGCCCTTCACTAAACACAAGATGACTGCACTGTCACCATCAAATTTCGGCTGCCATAGACTCAAAACAGGACTGCTTTCCAGATTCATATTCAGGGCAAATCAAGAGGTTGCAAGAATCATAAGATTGAATGTTCCCACATGTAGAAACTTTCATGTACCGGTAGTCTTCTTTGACTGTCTGTCTCCGGCACAAAACACCATCAAAATCATCTGTCATGTAACTTTATTATGCTCTACACCCTAGCAGAATTTTTTTTCTTAATACTCTTGAGTACTGCAACATCAAACTTAGGTAGCTTCAATCTAAGAGCTGCACTATCAGAATATACTGATCGCAGTTCAATCACCGAAAGGCAACCTGATCACGTCAACACGAGGTGACTTCCGAAGTAGATTACTACTGGCTCAAATCTACCACATGAAAACTTTGAAAATTTCACGTGGGTTCAATCTATTCACATATGAATAGCTGCTAACAACAAGCTTTACACATGCCAAGGTAACATGAAGAGGCTCACCTACAATCCATGAATATATGGAGTAACTGTAATGCGTCCAGGATCTACCACAAGAAAAGCTCAAGGAGTGCGAGAGACCGAAGGAGCATCCCTCAGTGAGGAGTCTCTCTCAATATCCCTAATCGTCTCCTCCGAGGCGCTGTCGGATTGCCGAGCTGGTTGTGCACCGTTCACGATAAAGAATGGGTGCACATCCTCAAGCAGAGATAGCACAGTGTTCATCTTGGGCCGCTTCTCAGGAACAGAGTCCACACACTGCATTGCAACCTGCAGCATGGATACCATTTCTCCTTCGATGTTTTGGTAGCGCATCAGCTCCAAGTCAAAAACTTCGGCTGTCCATTCTTCCCGAACAGTGGACTGAACCCAACGTGGCAAATCAATCGCTTCGCTGTTTGTAGATGGTTGGATAGGTGCCTTCCCAGTCAGAAGCTCCAGCAGCAGCTACAAAAAAAAAAAAACGAAACATAAATCAAGCAAGCAATCACAATGTTCTTGCAATAAGAATATAAGGTAGTCCTTGTACCAAAACAAACAGAGCCAAATCAAGAGAATAAATTTTGAGACATTCTCACAATAAACAAAACATAAATAAAGAGACTGAAAGGTAGTTCTTGTACCACTCCAAAGCTATAGACATCYGATTTCTGAGTCAATTTCTGAGTCAATTTGCGATTCACGGAMACTTCTGGGGCTCGGTAGCCAACAACTTTTGAAGCAGAATTGGACGAGACCACCAGAGGTGAAAGTCCAAAATCAGCAACGCAAGCTTCTCGGTCTCTGTTGAGCAGAATGTTGGACGACTTGATGTTTCCGTGCACAAAATTTGGTCCGCCTTGTGCGTGCAGATACGCAAGTCCCTTGGCAGCGCCAATTGCAATCCTTACTCTAGCCAGCCAATCCACAGGGATGCGATTGGGTCCTCGATTGCCTACAAAGACACAAGACTCCCCGTTACTCGGCACCTGCTGAAAAAGATTCCATTACAGCATAAAACAGGATGCAACAGATTCCAACTATGCWGCAAGAGGCTCGGTCCTTTTGTAATGAAGCTACAAAGCTACAAGAGGTTCTCTAGCTCTTTTCACAATGTATCAGCGCTGCAGAGGTAGCTTATTTCAAATGAGAAGCTTGGGCTCAATATTTTAGTTGCAACAAAGSATTGTACGTAAGAACCCACTCAAAYTTYCTCACTTCACCCATATATAGATATATATGTAGCTTGAGTTGATGCAGATGGCCTCCTCCCCTTCAGTCAGCCAAGAACCCAAGAATGAGTCTAAAAAAAATTATGTTGCAAAAGCAATCTCTTTGATAATTGCTTACCATGCAGAATTGCAGCGAGACTGCCCATGGGCATGAAATCAGAGACCAGGAGCTTTTCGTCCTTGGAATAGTAATACGCGCGCACAGGCACCAMATTCCGGTGCTGCAGCTTCCCCACGGCCTGGATCAGAGCCTCAAACTCCTTCTTGCCCGTCGTCACATCTTTCAACCTCTTCACAGCCATGACAGTCCCATCCTCCAAGATCGCCTTGTACGCAGTGCCCACACTGCCCTTGCCCAGGATCTCCGCCGAAGCTCGGAGCAAGTCCTCAAGATCAAAAGAAACCAAGGAGAATGATACCAACTTGCTGGCGCCTGCCGGCTCCCCTGCAACTGCAATGGCATACTCTTCCCCATATCGCTCTACTGCTCGCCGCTCTCGGTTCTTGTCACGAGTAACTCCTACAACATCGCCAGTTCTCTCGCCAGGGGCTGAAGGTGATGGTGAATCCTCGCGCTCGTCCTCTCTTGCACAGAGATAGATGAAAACTACGACAACGAGGACCAAAAATGCCACACCTCCCACTACAATACCCGCAATTGCGCCTTTCGATAGACCATGGTGTTTTGGAGATGAGGATAAGGGTGCTATTGAGGATGAGCATAGAGATCCAAGAGGAGCACCACACAAGCCAGGATTGCCAGCGAAGGAGTCCACAGCAAATCTCGAGAGAGCTGCAGGAATGGTTCCAGACAAATTGTTGTAGGCGACATCGAAAACCGTCAAGTTTGCCAGATCCAACGGGGGAAGGCTCCCTGAGAACGAGTTGTTGCGGAGAGTGAGCAACTTCAGCTGAGGGAGAAGCTGTAGTGACTCCGTTTCTGTCTCTCTAACTCCCAATGTCACATATGCAGAGCTTGTGTGTTCCTGGAACGCCAACATGAAACGATGTAATGACAAGCACTGACCGGTTGTAATCCAAGCTCAAGCTAGTTAGCCCAGGCCAGAGCGCAGAAAGATTGGGTAGAGATCCGTAGAAGTCATTGCCAGACAGATACAGCTGCTGCAAGTTTTTGCAACCTCCAAACTCGTCGGGAAAAACACCGGTCAACGTGTTGCCGCGCAAGCTGACGACCTGGAGTTCGGTAACATTGCTCAAACTCCCTAAAGGGATGATCCCCCTGAGCCCTTTCCCTGGCAGCCGAACCTCCGTAACCCTATTGTTACCACACGTGATGCCAAGCCAGCTGCACGTCGAGGTGATGTTGGTCCAATTTAGCTTCAATCCATTCGGGTCATGCAAAGTGCTGAATGCGAGCAGTGCTCGGGTGTCAGATGCCAGGTCCTGGCCTGACACTGCCACCACACCGAGGAGGATCACCATGATCAGGGTGGATGCCWTCTTGACCATGATCGACTCCGATCCATGCTTTCTTTTAGTCATCCTGGAACACTACAATTGCAGAAGACAATGTGGTGCTTGCAAATCGACCATTCTTTGCCTGAACTTCCACACCCACCGCAGAAAACCCTAATTTCAAGATCGGCGATCCTCGTCGCAGCCTTTTTGCTCAAGGCTCGTGAGAACACTCTACCTGAAACAACCATTACCACAGAACCGCTCAAAATCAAGGTAACWACTCAATTATCGTCTCCAGTCTTGATTCTCATTCTGAACAGCTCAGATTCTCTAAAAGATAAATCAGAACCGTGATCCTCTCTCGACGACATCAACTAGCACCCAACCCTGCCGAACGACAATTCAAAACCYATTMGACACGCATTCGGCAAAGGAATTCATATGTAACCAACTAGAAGGACAATGCACCACACCCCAAATTCAAAAAACGGATATGAACCCTCCTAACGGACCTCTCCGAACAGATGCATCTCCTAGACGTAGCCACTCCCGCGAACACTAATCATGTCTTCAATAGGCGTTACACAGTCCACACGCGTCGGATTTSAGCCCTCCACTTGAACATGACCTAATTCTAGGTCACAAACCTGCGCCTAGCCACACAATGCCGCTGCTCCACCTCGTTCTCGTGGTGCTAATCCCATAGCACACACAGATCAACCCGATCGCATTCCAATCTCTCGACCCAATGCTTGGATCMCAAATAAAGCTTGGATCCCCAACCAGGGTACGAACCAAACACTCCGATCACAGAGCATGTTCCTCATCGTCCCCCATGGACACTCCCAAACTAGAAACAGAGAATCTGCAAACGGAACCACCCCAGTGGCRCCCTCATTCCGCCATGGTGCATCTGATCTCCCATGAGGATGATGAGCATTCCAATCTCTTGGATCCCTGTCAATACCCCCCCAACGAAAACTGGAGCGCATTGATGGAACGAAAGAATGCGTCTGCGGATGCACAGCCATTTGGAGATGCAAGGGGGGCTGGTTTTTTTCCAATCGAAGGCACCGGAGGCGCGGAAAAGCTTGGCGACCGCCACTCTCATCGAAGCTCACTGCACCGCCCGAAATAGATTTGTGCTATTGCACAGTGGAGCGGCTGCAGTGGGGCGGAATTGACGTGGAGAGCGCAGAGCTGGGCGTCTTCGAGCATTCTGCGTGATTCAAGACGGTCAGCCAGTCAGGCTCTTGTTTCTCGGGGATGGGTTGTGGGTCAGTGTGAACGGGGCTGACGATATAAGGCGGAGCTCCTTCGCTCTCCGATGGTGGTTCGTTCGTTCGTTCGTGACATCCCAATGGTGTGTTTGTCACGAAGGAGCTTTTAACCCTTAACCCTTAAAGGACGTGATCCATTGTGAACTGATCAAACATCATGTCTAAGCTAAATTCAGTCTTTGAAAATGTGTTCAAACAATAATCTTATATTTTTTTTAATTAAAACTCTGAATTCTATATCACCGTGAGAAAGCTCAATATATTTTGTGAAAAATTGTAATTGTTATCATTTTTGTTGCAAAAATTGAATATAAATGAGCAAAAATAACAAAAACAACCCAAATTATTTGAAATGTTTTCAAGAGGTACAAGTAGCAATGGAGATTAGTGTGAAAAAATTTCAATAAATTATTTTATTTTTTACACCCAAAACAACCACAACAAAGAACTTGAGGTCAAATTCAACTATTAATCCAAATTTATCCTTCTATTTAATAGATGTATAAACATTTTCTATTTTTTTCTATTTCAAATATTCATTTTCTATTTATCTTAAATTTTTTCAATAATTTTGATGAAAAAATCCAATTATTGTGAATTTATAAGGCTCAAGGTGGAAATAAAATTATATCAATTACAATATATTTTAGAATAATCTGTAATTTTTATAATAAATGAATAGTAAAATGACAAACATAAGTTTATAGCTTAAAAGTAAAATTCATTTCAAGAAAAGAAAATATGAATGAAAAACACACCATGTTGTGTAATTTAGATTCTAACACATAGATCTTTTAATTGCAATAACTCTTTCAAATTTTGGAGTTTTCCAAAACTTTAAAATGGAGTAGAAAAAAACTTTTCAAGCTTTTTTTTTTAGTGTAAATCCAATTTCAAAAATAGTTATTTTGAAAATTGCAATCGAGGTTGACCAAGGTGCATCCACTTTTTGGATGCCCAGACCTTAAGGGGTTAACCCTTGAAAGGCGAGGCGGACGTTTTGCGTCCTTAGGATGACCAAAATCTCATCTCATGAGTGGACACTCGCTAATTTTCATCCGTTCTTTTTGTGAAAGTGACCACACATATGTCAATCATCATGGGAAGTCAAATTTAGTGTTTTTAATTGCTTCCAATTCTTGGGTAGCCCCAATTCTATGAAGATGGTAAAGATTTTCACATGAAAGTGTTTTGTGCCACACTCCCCTTCTCACAATTTATTGAATGGATAGCATCAGGTATTGGTTTGTACAATTTTTCCAAAGCTAAACATGTACGTGAACAGTGCTTTTCCCCTCAATCAAGCACTACATTTTGCATCCCGCCTTTCCCCACGGTGATAGGTCCATCTTTTAAGGGTTAAAGGACAAATTGGTGATTATGGAAATCATCCATTTTGATACCGTGAGAATCACTACTTTAAGAAAATCCAAAAGTACCCATTGGAAGTCAAAATACTGTAGAAGATCTTCTCTTTCCACGCCTAATTCCATGGATGATTAGTTGCACTTCTGTGCTATACAATTTGATTCTCTGTCATTCTTCGGACGCAAAATATCCGCCGCATTGTTCAAGGGCTAAATTTTGAAAGACGGACTGAAGCTCACGGAAATCATCCATTTTGATACCGTGGGAATCACTCTTTTAAGAAAATCCAAAAGGCATTAGTTGGAAGTCAAAATACTGTAGAAGATCTCCTCTTTTTCAGTCAAAACTTGGAGGACGAATTATTGCGCTTATGTCCCATACACAAAAATTCTCTATCATCCATCAGACACAAAACATTTGCCTTGACATTTAAGGGATAATCTTGGAACTCCAGATTGGTCACCGTGGAAACTATCCTCTTTTGGTACCGTGTGAATCATTTGCTTAAAAGAACCAAGAGCATTTATTGGAGGTCAAATTGTTGTGCAAAATTTTTCTTTTCACACAAAATTTCTCGCATGAACATCTACATTTATATCTTATATAAAAGGATTCTTTGTCATTCGTAGGATCAATTAAGGTAGGATCAATTAAGGTAGGATCATCCAATTTTGAGCACGAAAAATTGGAGAAAAAATAGACGCTTCTTGCACCTTCGTCAAGATGTGAACATTGAAAATAGGGCATGGTTTTAGAAATCTACCAATCGAGCTACCAATTCAAATTAATCTCTTACAAGATTTGCGTATTATATTCAAATATCATTCTTGGATTCACCTAACTTTAGTTTCAATTTTTCTTTATAATGAAAACTTCCCGACACTCAATAATATTCTTTACAAAAATCAATTTGCTATTTTAAAGTAATCCTAGATGTTTTTTCGAAATTCATGATTTAAGTCTTTCTCAAGTTTGCTTCTCGTCTTTTCATTTTTGTCAACTTATCAATGTTGGTCTAACCTACAAGCTTGAAATTTTTGTTCAAATTTCAACTCTTGAAACAAAACATGCATTTGGCCAAATTATGTCCAAATACTACCAAAAAATTGTGTAGTTGACAACTTGTTCAAGATCTTATTCAAGATCATATCTTTATTTAGTTAGTATTTATAGTATTGTATCTAAAAAAATAATATCAATTCTTGTTTGACTCTTATTTATGTTTTGAAAGTTATCTCAAAAGAAGCATTGATCTACATAAAGATGGCATTGTCAAACTTTGGAACATTAATTCTTGATAAATTGGGCAATATTCACTTAAAAGTTTAAATACTCTAATTCTTGGGAGATAAGTTGGCCTTCACATTTGTGATGTAAAGTAGAACCTTTCACAATTGTTAATTAAGCAATTGATAGGGGGACCCTTTTTGATAGGATAACAAATAGTCACTCAAAAGAGACACCAACACCTAGTATTCCACCCAAAAAAACTGAAAAGGAAAACATCTTTATTTATTTTTCATCATCCTTCAACCAAAAAATGAAAATAAAAGTTTTACATTCATTTTTCATTAGCCCCCCAACCATATATCTTTTTTGAATGCATATGTGATAACAATTGATATGAAATATGTGAATATATGTCCCATCCATATGTTGTATCCATATAAATATATTATACCATACACATATGTCATACCCATACCAAATCAATATCCACATTTATACTTTACATCTCCTATTTGTAATTTGTATCCAAGCTCTTATTGATGTGTCCATATGCATATCCATATCAACATATCAATCTATATTTTATACAACATTTAAAAAGGTATAAAAACAATATTTTATGAGGAGGGGGGATTTCTTATTATTTAGAAGACAAGCGTTTTGCCTCTATTTTGGAGATGGTTAGCCAATTGATGTTGGTTCTTTACATGAGATTATCATGCTATCATTTTTTACTTCTTAGCAATAGAGTGATCAATCCAATGAGTGCATTTCAAAGTATCAAATATAGGCTAAGCTCTTGGCTTCACCATGTTATCCCTAAAGGACCCAAGTAGCATATTTTGGCAATATAGTGTTTTGGGTCATCTATTTACATTTGTATTTTTCAATTTTTTTCTTTGAAATTTTCATACAACATGTGGTTGAAGGATAGATTTAAAGCACAACAATTTTCATAACTTTTGACAACATGGTTAAAGAAATTTATGATATATACTACCTCCGTCCCGAAATAAATCCGGGTTTTCTTGAAAATGGCTAGATTAGCACAAGAATTGTTCCTATTTTAAGGAGCTCATGTAGTTATTGTAGATTCTACTAAGTCCCATTAGGTGTGAAAGAATGGAAGTCAACAATTAAGTTGTGCATATTGAAAATGGGCAATGAAATTGGTATTTTTTTGCCCTTTTTGGAACTGCTCCAGTGGTATTGATTTTAATTATTCTTTAAGCAATGTTGGTGGAGTGACGTCCATTGACATCCTCTCTATTCAATTCCAACAATGTATTGTCATTCAACTCCAAAAACTTCTCAACAAGAGATTTATTAGTAGCAGTTTTTGTATAATTGTGGGTTGAATTCTTTGCCTTTGGTTGGCTAGAGGGTTGCATTTTGATTCTGTTTGCAATGAATGAATTGTTATATAGTCTTTGGAATGTAGAACTATGGAATCTTTTGCTTCAGGGAACTCAAACTAGCTTTAGTTGTTGTCTGTCGAGTTGTGGAGAGTCAATTTCAAATTTCGAATTTAATTTGGGACAAGTATATTTGGAAATCCCGGATTTATTTCGGGACATAGGGAGTAGTTTATTTTCCTATACAGGTCAATCAGGAAACTTAGAAAAAATCACTTTTAAAAATAAATAAAAATTGAACTTGATTTCTGGATTTATGTTTAAGTGCAAAGTGTTGAATCATTCCCATTCGATTAACAAGATGATATGAGGAGTATTTATTTGAAGGTAGTAAATTAAGGAATTTCTACACTAATTACTCCGTATTTGGTAAACGATATCTCCTCTCTTTTGAGGAGATAGGAGATAGTAACACACAAGTTTCAGATTGGATTATTTTTCACAACCCCTCCAATTTTATTGGGAGGTCCGGGGGTATGAAAAATAATCCAATCTTAAAATAACCTAAAAATCCCAGTACCCCCCTCAGTCTTATATTTTTCAAAACAAACTTGTTTGACAATCGATATGGGTTAATTGGTTTTCGTATTTGTTTTTGTATTTGTATATATATATATCGTATATGTACAATATGCATACCATATCCCAATATTTGTATCCCAGTATTCGTATCCCAATATATTGTATCCCAATATTCGTATCAAGATCAATGGCAGGGAAGGAGGGGGGTAAATTTTAAGAAAAAAAATCAATGGCCTGTGATTTTTTCGAGAGGAGGGGGACTAATACAAACCAGGAGGTGTACCCTCTCTTTTGAGGAGATAGTTGAACCTACCCAAACATCAAACACTAAATGTTGAGTCTTGTAAATGTCAATATATTGTCAAGTATTGTTAACCCCTAAGGTTTTTGACTATGCTTTCACCAAAAACGCTCCAAAAATGTCAATTCTAAAATAAGTACCAAATTTTAGAAAAAAAAATTTTTTGGACACATGTAACCATAGGATCTTGTAGTAAACTACTTTGGTAAGATGTGGCAAATATTTCAGATTTTTTCACCTTGTGGATTACAAGATATTTGCATTTGAAGTGACAAAAATCCTTTTTTTTATCCTTGCAAAAATCTAGGCAGTTGCACTTCACAAGGCCACATTTGTATGAAAAAATGCCCAAAAGTGGTTGTAACTCTTTGGATTCATTCTTCAGGTGAAGTTGGAAACATTCTTGAAAATTTTAATTTCATTTGGAATTGTACAACATGTAGGAAATAAATAGTAAATAGAAAGAAGTAGAGAATGATTCAAAATACTAAATTGTTAACAATTTATTTATGAAATCAAAAAATGCCAATCCCAATGGTTGCAATGTTTTGATAAACAATCTACACCTAATTTTTTTTAAATTATTGAAAAATGAGTTCAATAAAGGACCTTAAAGTTTATTTTAGCGTATAGATTCCATGATTGTCCGCAAACAAAAACTCTTCATAACTTTTAACTCGTTGAATGAAATGGAGTAATTCAAAGATTTTAATGTATATATAAATTTAGAAAACCAATTTCAAACTCTTATTTCTGAAATAATTCGTATTTTCAGACTTGCTCAGGCTGCCCAGAGATCAAAGAAAAGTACATATCTTGCAATAACTTTTTAAGCATGTAGTCAAAAGTCATGAAAATTGTTGGGCCTTAAACACAAGTGTGAAAATTTCAAAGAAAAAAAATAAAATGCTATGTTTGTAGTGAGCTGCCTAAAATCGCTATGTTGCCAAAAAAACGATGTTTGGATCTTTAGAGGTTAATAGTTTAGATTAATATGCCTTACAAATATTGCAAATATTCTCTAACAAAAAAGTGAATTCAAATGACATTATTGTAAAGATATTTACAAATAACGATTTATATAGATTTATTTATAGGACATTGTAGATATCATATGATTGGCTCTAAATGATTTTTAGTGTGACAAAAAAGGCAATTAGCGTGACAAACCATATTTCTTAGAGGTAGAAGTGCTTTCATCCCATTGTTTTAAAGAGTTTTTTTTTTAACAATCATCAATTTCATGATTTTAAATTGTCACCATGTTGGGGACCTTCAATGTGATACATGGCAAGACATGGTTGTAAAGTAATGGAGCTCATAGTAAATGGTTCAAAAAAGGATTCAACGATGTATCTTCATGACTTTGAAATGAAGTATTGGTCACTTTGCAAATCATCTATTGTGTGATTCATTTGTTAAAAAAATCCGGAAGCACTCATTAAAAGTCAAATTACTATTCAAGACTTTCGCCTTGGCACAAAATTCCAAAAATGAACATTTGCACTTTGTTTTAAATATAAAGATTCCATGTCATTCACTGGCTACTTTTTGGCCTTTGTGTCTTCACAAGGTTAATTAAAATAAAAAGGTTGCTTTATAAATCCAATGGCTATACTTTCATCAAATTCCAATTTAAATTCTGCCTCGTGGAATTTTTCAAATTTAACTGTGGTGCAATGTAGTTTACAACTTATTTTGGGGTATTTAGTTTCAGCATGGACCGAAAAGCCAACCAACAAATGTGATTCTTGCCTACCTCAAGAAATTATAATAGACCTCAAAAATGACAAATTGAAGGAGTTTAAGGAGAAGACAAGTGTCCCATTCTTTTTTTTCTTACAAAAACTACTCTCATTTCAGTGACCACCATGCATTGCAAGCTCCACTATGCATCAAAAAATGCTTAAAATGTTGTGAAATTTTATGTGTACATTTTCGAGTCTATTATCTTACACTAAACACAAAAAAAGCATCATATTAAAATATTCTCACAAAGATATGGTCCTTCAAAGTAAGTTGCCTTGTATTTCCATTGACTCAAATAAAACTTCAAACTTAAATATTCCCTGGATCATACTATCAAATAATCTAAATTCTTTTAGGTTCTCACTCTCAATGTGAACTTCAAGATCCTATACATAAATTCAATTCATTCTCAAGAAAAAATGAGCAAAAAGATTGCTCAAAATCTTGGTAGTTTTAGCCCATTTTGAAAGTAACCTCCCTTTGGATTATTTTGGTTAATCTCTAAATTCTAAATTCTAGTGCATTTTGAACCTCCAAATCCCACAAAATGTCCACTTTTAGTCTACGTTTATAAAATGAGCATATCATCACAAATTATAATTGTAACCGTTTGATCTTAATCTTTTCTTTATTTACAATACACCTCACAAAAAATCCAAATTCTAACTCTATACTATTTGGGAGAATTAGGTGCAAAAAGTAGAAAGTTCTTTTTCTTCAATGCATGCCTATGTGTGTAGAAAAGTGAGGACCCTCTCTTTTGAGGAGATAATAAGTTAAGGAATTTTTACACTAAAAATAACTTTGAAGTTCATTACTGAACTCAATTTTCAATGTTTTTGGAAAAGTGCAAAAGTATAGGTTTATTACAACATCACAATCACTTATAACATCACAATCACTCAGATTAATATTTTTCAATTCCGTAACACAATTCTTACCAATTTTGTATTTCTAATGATATACTATCTTTTTATACTTGCTATTTTTTTAAATCATGAATACAAAGTAATTTTGTTGAGTTTTTGTATATTTATGTATTCCCAACGTACTTCTTCAACATATTTTGGAGAGTTGTAAGCTTAGTAGGATCTACATATTTTTGGGTTAAATGTTTGAAAGACGAAACCTAAACTATTTGTGAAGACTTGAAAATACTTTAAATAAAAATCCAAGCATCATGATCTTTCAATTGTCAAGGTTTCTTAATTTGAAATTTTAGGACAATGTATTCTAACAACTTAACTAAAAAAATAACAACAATGTAGTTGGATTTATTAATGGGGTGATTGCAAGAAACACTTCACGTTTATGTCTCAAAAATGCAGTTTTGGGCCACAATACTACCAGTACTCAGTCGTCCTACTGGCACTATGTGTCAGTGGCGCGCCTATCAAAGTACACCGTTGATTTTGGGCGCTTGCAGATCTACGTTGTTGATTTAGTACTATACAGTACTATGTGGTACTATAGAGTGCTACGGAGTACTACAAAAGTCACTCGGAGCAGAAAATAGCAAAAAAGAGGTATGTGGACCTTTTCATTTTTAATAATTCAAAAAATATTCAAAAAAAATCCATTTTATTAGAGAAGATTGCGCTTGCATTGCACTAAAAAAATCATGTAGAAATTGTTTTCCCTCTTCATAGCCTTTGCGCAAAGGAAGGTCACTTTGACCCCATATGTGTAATCGACATATTGCTATTTTCATAAAAACTCATCATGAGTCCTTTCAATGTTAATAGACCTCCAACATATTCAATTTGTGGCTTCTAATTCACATTTTTGGGTCAAAAATAGGACTAAAACCCCCCAAAATGGCCAAGGTAGACACCCCATCGGGGGCAGATTAAAAATAGTAAACTAATTTGAAAAAATTTGAAAAAATTAGACAATGTCTGCAACTACTACATGTACCTTCATTTCAAGTTTCATCCTAAATGGACAAAAAATGCAAAAGTTATGAGCAAAAAAACACCTGTCCGAGGGCAAGGGGACAAAAAAAAGGACAAGTGTTTCTTGCAATCACCCAATGAATAAGTGTAGATGAAGATTTTTAGCCTTGCTTTGGGTACATGTATTTTGAGACAATTTTGGGCTTAAAAGCACTGCATGCCTTTGGGTTGTAAATGAGGTAAATTTCTAATCTAAAAATCTAAAAAATACTCAAGAATTAAAGATGTGGATGTATGATTGAGAATGGGTGTGTTTACCTTAAGTATTCAAGAATTAAAGAAATGCATGTATGATTGGAAAGGGGTGTGCTTACCTTAGTTTTTCAATATTCAATCTATCACACTAAAGGTCTCTTTTATAAACCTTGGATAAACATTTTGGGTGTTTTTAGAAAATTTGTAATTTTGGCAAGATTTTTTACTCCACATTTTTGAAGGGCACATTTCTCACATGTGCAAACCTTTTTGCACTAATAAATTGATGGCGCTCTCACATATAACATAACCTACCTAATTTGATCCTCTCTAACTCAACAAAGTTCTATCAGAGAACATTGATTGTTGGTCCTGGCTTAACAATATGAACCACATATGAAGAATAGACAATTGTGCTGGAGAATTAATGATTCTCCTCTGAAAAAGAGAAAGATGAATGGCAAGCATCCACACATTAGAAGAAAAAAATTAGGCCTCTAGAGGGTTGCCCCAAAGCCCTGAGGACCCCGATGCTTACATTTTATCTTGCACTTTTAATATTTTTTCCCCTATAGCTGCTCAAGTAACATTGGGAAGTCAAATGATTGTCAATGGCTCAAAATCGGAGTGCAAGTGATTGAATTCGATACTGAACACCTTCAATCTGATGTAGCTTACACTCTCACTAAGTTGTGGAAAAAAAAAAAAATTAGTGTCAATGAAGTATGAGATTCTTGATGTGTTTTTTTTAATGGCAATGTAAAAGACTTATTTCATTGACATTTGGTGAGAATGAAGTGTGAAGATTGAGTTTGTTTCTATAATGAAAACAACCATTTATCACAAATCCTTGATGGGTATGGAATAAATGGAAATGAGAACCCAACCGCTCATTGTCAAAATGCAGGAATTGTGCTCAAAGTAAAAAAATTTAGACCTCATTTTAGCATAGTTGAATATTTAAAAAAAAAATTGAACTAGATTGAGTTGGGAATCAAGCTAAGTTTTATCTCCTAAAATCCGTTTGAAGTTTTGAGACTCCACCTAGAAGCTATGGACAAATTTCAAAAAGGGTTGGAAGGGACATTTTTTTGGAACATTTTCAAACACCCCTCTTTGAAATTTGTCCATAACTTTTAGGTGGAGTCTCAAAACCTCAAACGGATTTTAGGAGATAAAACTTAGTTTGATTTCAATACTTTTTCTAGTTCAAAGTTTTCTAAAAAAAGATATTCTCGTATGCTGAAATGAAGTCTTAAATTTTATTTTGAGCACAATTCCTATGTTTTGATTTTACTASGAGTGGATGAGTTCCTAATAATCCTAATTCACATATCCCACATGTGTTGTTTTGCCTACCATTACCCCACTTGTATAAAAAGCTTCTCTTGACATTGTCAAAGACACACCAAATTAAGTGGCTTTTGGTTTGAAGCTAGTTGCCAAATGAACTCAAATGATTTTGTCAATTAGTTTCAAATCAAAAGCAACTTCATTTGATCAATTGGCTTATGTAATTATTAATCAATAAGGATTACAAATGGAATATAAAGTATTGCTTTTGTTGCACCTTGACTAACATTACTTGACTAACATTATTTGACTACCTTAACGAAAGTTAAATGTTTTGAACCCCTAGTTAGTATGATAGTGTAAGGCCAAGATGTAATGTGGAAATCCCTAAAGATGTCATTGCCTAGCGGCCCTCTGAAGGCGTGATTTTTTCACTAACTGTTTACAGAATTGCAACACATGGGGATCATTGCCAATTAATATAGCAAAGTGGGAATTGGGAAGTGCCGCTAAGAGGACCTACAAGGGGAGAGAGCTAAAGGGTGGATGGTAGAGCCTACAGTATACAAGGGTGGTCATCACAATGCACCCAAATTAAAGGTGATGCTTTTGACAGCATTAACCCTTAAAATGATAGATCCAACAAGAGGGGCTGGTTTTTCAATGAATCTTGAAGAAAATAGATGAGTGGTGAATATATGAATGGAGAAAATCAATGAATGGTGAATATAGTGAAAATGAATCACCAAAATGGAATGAATAAACCAACATTTGAAGTCATCTGAGGATTGCACAAATAGTTGGATTTCACATTCTTTCTTGATTTGGAATGGATAAATAATCCATGAATGCTCAATCTAATAAAGTAAGACTAATTTTGAATTTAAAAAACACCTATTTAAAAATTAAATAAGTGAAACTCTTGCAAAAACATATATAATTCATATAGAACATCTTTACTTTTTTTCCATTGATATATTACATTATTTTTAGTGAAATGTCCTCAATGAACATTAATTGGTAAAGTGCACTTTTTAAAACTTCAACTGTTTGTGGTTGAGTGCTTAGGAATTATGTTAGATCAATGATTGAATTGATATGGTTAGAGGTCGAAATGCACTATACTCATAATATTGTTCAACTAAGAGTAGCCGGGGTTATGTACAAAAGGGAAATTTTAGCAAAAGAAAAACAATTATGAATTTGTCTATTTTGTGATCGAGTGTCTCAATAACAAAATGAATTATGAGAAAAATTTAGGGATCATACTTCCATTTTTGCAAGTTTTCCTTTTCTTCTCATTTCTACTAAACTCGTTCAGTAATAACAATTGATGTTGGTTCTTTGTTTGTATGAGATTAACAAGGTATCATTTTCAACATCTCAGCCTTGAAGTGATCATTTCATGCAAGCATTTTCAAAGTGTCAAATACAGGTATATTATTAAGTGCATCCATTCTTGGCTACAGGCTTTGCCATTTAAATGAGATATGTGCTAATATAATAAACATAAGTAGCCAAGAGCTAAGGTTGTGCAAATGTAATTACATGTTYGGGAATGGTCGTGTTTACCTTCAGATATGGGACAAAATGGATTTCGGGCAGGTTCCTATGAGCTCAATTTTTGGCGAAACTTTTTGAAACTTTGTCATGACATAGATAAACTTATTAGCTTTTTGGAAATATAATTTTTATTTCAATCGGTGCCCGGGAGCAAAAGTTATGCCACAATAACCTCAAAATGGGGGAGATCGGGCAACAAACAAAATCCACAAAAAAATGAAAAAAATAATTCAGTATTTTTTTCCTCATAGATTATTTTTTTGTCTAAATGTGAAGCTTTGATTCATTCCATTTGGATAAGTGATGTGAAAGTTATGGAGCTTCTTATTTAGCAGGCATTTAGAGCATCTTCATGAAAAAAAACTTTTTCTTCCACTTTGAATGCTAGTATCTTTCAATCTGTACGGTCAAATATCACGAAATTTTTACAACATGCTTTGAGACAATTCTAGTACAAGATCCTACGGTCAGAATCTTAAACAATTATTTTTTTTGTTTCTTTTAGTAACTCCAACAATTTTGGCAGTTTTGAGTGGTTTTTGACAGAAAAATGGCCTTGGGACTTTAGGGGTTAAAAATGCAACGTCTACATTTGGACCAAAAAAGTGTCACAAAAACTTAGATATTGATTACACAAGATATACACAATCACAACATGACGTTCAATGAGATCTACCTAGTGTTGCCTTTTGGTACACCTAGTGACAATGTTTTAAAAATTAGTAACTTATTCATAGGGTGTCCAAATACTGTAATGCATACTACAGTGGAATGAAATCCTCTTTTCAACTACCAATAAAATATGATAAACATCATTCATATTTTATAGTTATAAATATTCTCAGTTGTAATTTAGTGACAGTTATAGGTGTGCAACCTTAAAGTGTACCTCCCAACGTCATTTTTTTGCTATTGTGCCTAATTACTACTATTAGATTGGTTTAATTTTCATATATTTTGTTGGTAAGTGAAAGAAGGTTTCAACACTCCAAATACCATCTTTGTTATGTTGAACATTATTGTCAACATCAAAACATGTGTTTGTTACAATGGATCTCACCTAAAATCCATCTCTTAAAAGTTAAAACACAAGTTTCTTATAGTGAAAGAACATGACATTTGGATACTGTGTGTGAAAGTTATGAAGGATTAGAGTATTTATGGTAGAGATTCTAAAATTGTTTGTTTTACATAGGTACATATCAGTTTTAAAAAAGATTTATCCAAAGTAATGATGGTGGTTTTGCATTTGAGGGTACCCAATAGCTCTTTTTTTGGCAACATTTTGCCAAACTTAGCGTGTAGTATATTATCCCTCCTTAATTCCTTAAATGCCTGGTGGTTCACCATGAAAATCATGAATTCTAATACTATGAGAATTATTGGTTTAAAATTTTTCAAAAGTAAGATTTGGAAGTCAAAGTATTGTACACTGAATAGGGGTATCAAGGGGACCAAACAATTAAGGGGACTTAAT
Organism: Pleurozium schreberi; assembly: GCA_006891605.1. Classification (NCBI taxonomy): domain Eukaryota; kingdom Viridiplantae; phylum Streptophyta; class Bryopsida; order Hypnales; family Hylocomiaceae; genus Pleurozium; species Pleurozium schreberi. Next base: position 132,774 of record VACF01001968.1, read on the forward strand.
CAGGGAAACTGTAGATGTTCGAAACATGATGAACATCGGCCGGACACTTCAATTAGTGCTGATGTACCACAAAGGTAGATATTTATATAGTGTGAAATGTAAAGTATTTAGTATGGGTCCCTTTAATACCCCCTATTTAGTGTAGAAGATCTTCCCTTTTCTCACCAAATTCCAAGGATGATTAGTTTCACTTTTGTCCACTACAAGAGAAAAGGGTGTTTTAAGTGAGTTTTTAAGTATAGTCCTAGACATAGGATTATAAGTAATATTCTTTAAAGAGAATTTCAGTAAAATCTTACTAAAACTCCATGTATTTCAAGTAGAATTTTACTGAAAATATCCTTAAAGGTCATTATTTATAATCTTGTGTCTAGGACTATACTTAAATGCCAACTTAAAACACCCGTTCTTCTTGTAGTGAACTGAAAATTAATACACCTTAAAAGACCTAATCCTTTTGTTGAAATTTTACACATTTTAGCTTATACTTTCATATGATTATGTTATTTACAAAAATTTCATGAAATTGATCAACAAAAGGTTGATTTTCAAAGTTTCAAGCATTACTTTGGATGAATGAAAAAATATTAGGACAAGTGAAAACATTACCTACAAGAACTTTGTTCATCGTCCAAAATATGAACTTTAGAGTGATTATTGTTTACAAGATAAAACACAAGACACCCATTGGACACACAACAAGTCAAGAGCATTCCAACAACAAAAATTTCAAGCCATTTCTTTTTCTTTAGAATTAAATGGCAACAACAATCTCAACGAACCTTCCTCAAGGGAACAAAAAGATCCTTTTCCTATGAATCACTCTCTAAGGTAGGAGGCTCTTTAAGCGACCATTTAAGAGTTGATTGCCTTTTTAGGAAAGCTATGCTCCTCAAACTAGGATACTTTCAATATATTTTTGTAGGAAGAAAAAATGGAATTGGCATGTAACCCAAGATGTTTTTTTTGGACCTTTGTGGAATTAGTTACAAATTTTTGAAGTTGCAAAGTAGTGGTCATCAAAAGCGACCACCTCTTGAAATGTGAACAATTGGTACATTGAAGAAAGTAGAATGTACCTATGTGTCATGTTTGCTTTTCCTTCGCGATTGGAGTTCAAGCCTCCTACCTTAACTCTTGAACGTTGCAGTTGACGTTTTGTGTCCTCTCAATGATAGAGAATCAAATTTTATAGGACAGAATTGCAACTTTTCATCCTTGGTATGAGGAGTGGAAAGGGAAGATCTTTTCTAGTATCTTGACTTCCAATGAGTATATTTGGCTTTTCATAGTAGTAATGTCACACAATATCAAAAATGCATGCTTTTCACGGCCACGTGTCCATCCTTAACCCTTAAACGATGCCGAGGACGTTTTGCGTCCGATGAATGGCAAAGAATCTTTTCTTGTAGGACACAAATGCAATCATTCATCCTAAATATTAGGGGTGGAAAGGGGAGATCTTCTACAATACTTTGACTTCCAATGAATATATTTAACTTTTCCAAAGTAGATGATGTCACACGGTATCAAAATGCATGATTTCCATGGCCAGCGGTCCGTCCTTCAAGGGTTAAAGGGTTAAGTTACTACCAGGACACTACCAATATTATCAATCTGCCAGAACAAACGATCAAAGCCTTATCAGAACAACAATAAGCCTTTTCACAACAACCAACAACAACAATCCGATGGCTCCCCGATCAGCCCACAATGAATCAACCCAGTCTCCAGAAAAACAAACGACCGAAGACACATGAACTCATATTGATCAAGCCACAGAAATCCCACAAAAAGCTCCGAAACAAATTGCCAAACGACGCCGAACGGGATGAAATTAACAGGATCATAAAAGCTCGAGATCACCGGCAAAACTTCTAATAATTCCAGGATTCGATTCCTGTCGAACCAAACCCAAATGAATTCATGGTACATTTTACAAACGCATTACAACCCTTTCACACCCCGACCGCGGCAGGTGCTGGAGTGCAAAAGAGGAACCTCCGAGTAGATAGCTCTGCCTCGTCTACAAGGCACCAACAATCTACATGAACCTTCCTCCCGGGACGAAAGAAGCGATCTACCAAGTCTGGAAGAATCACAAAACGAAGCCACCAATTTTCCTAGTTGCCAAATCAGAGCAGCCACACTGACTGACTGATCGACTCTCAGCAAGATGGTCTTATGAGATCAGTGCAATCCCAATGCGGGAAATGAATCAACCTAGTCTCCGAAGAAGAAAAAAAAAAGCAAAGTCTCCCGATCTCTTATTGGGGATTCACGAGATTTCACGAGATTTCACGAGATTCCAGAGCTCCTGGCTATGGCGGCTATGGCATACTATTGTCTCTACAGGGTTTCATTTCCTCGCGCATTCTCATCCCACGCGCTTTCCGACAATCTCGACATGGAATCGCCATTATCGTCACCAACATTCGAAATCGAAAAGGGGTGCAACCCTTCCAGTAACATCAGCACAATGTGCATCGTCGGCCGYTTCTCCGGCACCGTCTCCACGCATTGCARGGCGACTTTCAGCATCGACACCATCTCGTCTTCGATGTTCTGGTACTTGAGAAGCTCCAGATCAAACACCTCCGCTGTCCACTCCTCCTTGACGACCGATTGCACCCATCGAGGCAAGTCGACGCCGTCGTCGTYCTTGGGGGCTTTTCCAGTGAGAAGCTCCAGGAGTAAGACGCCGAAGCTGTAGACRTCGGACATTTGGGTGACTTTGAAAGATGTGGTGACTTCGGGGGCGCGGTAGGAGAGGAGCTTGGATTGGGCGGAGGGGGAGGCCAGGAGCTGGGCCAGGCCGAAGTCGGAGATGCAGGATTGGAAGTCGCGGCTGAGGAGGATGTTGGAGGATTTGATGTTGCCGTGGACGAAACGGGGGCCGCCTTGGGAGTGCAGGTAGGCGAGGCCGCGGGCGGCGCCGAGGGCGATTCTGACGCGGGTGGGCCAGTCGAGGGGGGTGCGAGTGCCGCCCAAAGTGCCTGGGGAACACAAATACATGAGGAAACACAATATCAACACACACCCAAACAGCGAAATCTTATGCAAGAACTCTGAGAGAGACGGCAGTGTACCCTGTGTTAGCGGTATCACATGGGATTAAGATTTAAAGTACCAATTCGAAAGTATCAACGAGTAAACGCTTGTGACTTCAGCAAACAATTAACGAATTGTGACGATGTTGATCTCTAAAGGAGTGCTCGTCATTTGTGGTAATTATGTATTTCTTCACTGATTATACCTTTGTGCTACTGTATTTTTTTCAACTGTATGTAAGATATTTCAGTGACATGATGAGTTCTCTTACAATCCATAAGGAAGTACGAACAAGTACAAACACCTAGAGAGGTTCCCTCCATCCTTTATAAACTTAAGGCTCATTGTTTCACATCGAAAGACACTTAAATATTGTTGACACGTTAACCCATACTGCTTTGTAGTTTGTAAAACCTTTTGAAACTGTTCCGATTTAGAAGGGGGAGAAGACTGTAATTAGGTTTAATCTGAACTCATCCAGGGGTTAACACATATCCAGGGGTGGACTGTACCGTGAAGAAGAGCGGAGAGACTGCCCATTGGCATGAAATCRTACACCAGCAGCTTCTCATTCGTAGAGAAGTAATACGCGCGCAACGGCACGATGTTCCGATGCTGCAGCTTTCCCACCACCTGAATCTGCGACTCGAATTCCTTCTTCCCCGTGATCACATCCTTCAGCCTTTTCACCGCCATGACGGTGCCGTCCTCCAAGATCGCCTTGTACGCCGTGCCCACGCTGCCCTTGCCCAAAACCTCCGCAGAAGCTCGCAACAGATCCTCCAAGTCGAACGTGTACCGCTTCCCGTCGAAAAACACCAGCTTGCTGCGATCCAGTTTCTCTCCGGCCGCGTTGTAATACTCATCCGTCGATGGAGAGACAGTCGGGTCAAGTCCCTTGTCCCGCGCTTGGTCCCGCGCCGTCCCCGCCACCGCCTCCGGTTTCGGGGAACCCTGAAAACAGAAATCGCTTAAGAAACTCTTATGGCATAAATCGCATGAACTCTTATCAACTACTCCCTCTGTAATTAGCGTGCTGAAAACATTTGACACCAATTTCATTGATCATGCTGTGGAAAGCATAGTAAACGGGGGCCGCCTTGGGAGTGCAGGTAGGCGAGGCCGCGGGCGGCGCCGAGGGCGATTCTGACGCGGGTGGGCCAGTCGAGGGGGGTGCGAGTGCCGCCCAAAGTGCCTGGGGAACACAAATACATGAGGAAACACAATATCAACACACACCCAAACAGCGAAATCTTATGCAAGGATTGTGAGAGAGACGGCAGTGTACCCTGTGTTAGCAGTATCACATGGGAGTAAAAGATTTAAAGTACCAGTTCGAAAGTATCAACGAGTAATCGCTTGTGAATTCAGCTAACAATTGACGAATTGAGAGGATGTTTCTCTCTAATGGAGTGCTCGACATTTGTGGTAATTTCTTCAGTAATTATACCTTTGTGCTACTGTGTTTTTTTCAACTTTATGTACGATATTTTAGTGACATGATGAGTTCTCTTACAATCCATAAGGAAGTACGAACGAGTACAAACACCTGCAGAGGTTCCCTCCATCCTTCATAAACTTACGGCTCATTATTTCAAATCGAAAGACACGTAAACATTGTTGACACGTTAACCCATACTGCTTTGTAGTTTGTAAAACCTTTTGAAACTGTTCCGATTTAGAAGGGGGAGAAGACTGTAATTAGGTTTAATCTCAACTCATCCAGGGGTGAACTGTACCGTGAAGAAGAGCGGAGAGACTGCCCATTGGCATGAAATCGTACACCAGCAGCTTCTCATTCGTAGAGAAGTAATACGCGCGCAACGGCACGATGTTCCGATGCTGCAGCTTTCCCACCACCTGAATCTGCGACTCGAATTCCTTCTTCCCCGTGATCACATCCTTCAGCCTTTTCACCGCCATGACGGTGCCGTCCTCCAAGATCGCCTTGTACGCCGTGCCCACGCTGCCCTTGCCCAAAACCTCCGCAGAAGCTCGCAACAGATCCTCCAAGTCGAACGTGTACCGCTTCCCGTCGAAAAACACCAGCTTGCTGCGATCCAGTTTCTCTCCGGCCGCGTTGTAATACTCATCCGTCGATGGAGAGACAGTCGGGTCAAGTCCCTTGTCCCGCGCTTGGTCCCGCGCCGTCCCCGCCACCGCCTCCGGTTTCGGGGAACCCTGAAAACAGAAATCGCTTAAGAAACTCTTATGGCATAAATCGCATGAACTCTTATCAACTACTCCCTCTGTAATTAGCGTGCTGAAAACATTTGACACCAATTTCATTGATCATGCTGTGGAAAGCATAGTCCCAATTTTACGTCACCAAATTCGTTGAAGAGCGTTGCATTCGCTCATTGCAACCTAAATAAAATTGAACCCAAGAAAGTCTCACCACACGACCTACTCAAAACAGCAACCTTAGTGTTCAAAGTGGACACTTCTTTCTGGGCGGAGGGTGTATTATATAAGACAGATTTCTTGTTTTTCATAGCCATCTTTGAAGCACAATGAATGTATTATTATATATAATGAAGATTGAATTGGTAGCAGTGCACAAGGATTCAATTGTGTACTTTCAGAGAATTTGATGTACCTGATTCTCTCTTTTTCGTCGGCACAGACAGCAGCACAATACGATGAGCACGAGGGCGAGAAATGCGACTGCGCCGATGACGATCCCAGCAATGGCGCCTTTCGAYAAGCCGTTGTCGTCGTCGGACGCTGTGAAGCTGGAGCCTAAGGGGCTCGGAGATGGTGTGATTGGAAATGGACATGCAGTGAGAGGCGCGCCGCACAAGCCGGGGTTGCCGAGGTAGGACGCTGTTGGAAAGCGAGTGAGCGTTGGGGGGACGGGACCTGACAAGTTGTTGTTGGAGACGTCGAACAGGGTGAGTTTGGCTTGATTGAAMGGCGGGATGGTACCCGAGAGTGAGTTGCTGGAGAGGTTGAGTAAGAAAAGCTCCGGGAATTGACCTAGCGACTCCGGGATGGTGCCGTTCAGACTGCGCACACAGAAACGAACAAGCCACGTCAATGTTCACCCTCTCGAACATGCAAAACAATCTTGAAAACCTCACATTCTCGCATTTTCCTTCAAGAGCAACCAAAAATCATTGTGTTTGATTTGCCTTGGGATATACACAGAGACTGTTGGGCACTGTTTGTGACTATCAAACCAAAAAGCACACTTATCACGCGTCCATCACCCCTCACGAACTTGCTCTCAAAAGCTACATCGAAAAGCCCGCATCTCAAACATCAGTGACGACATTTTCACATGCGATATCTCAGGCATAACTTATGACAGTTTCACATGCCAACTGATGGGAACGAGAGGGAATCACAAATTTGCTCAAATCGATGATAGGGGAGGCTCCCAACCTGTTCCTCTCCAGGCTCAAGCGCTGCATTTGCGGCCACAATCCCGTCAAGCTCAGTACCGGTCCATAAAACAGATTGTTTGCCAAGTAGAGCGCCTGCAGCTTGTTACACCCTCCYAGCTCCCCAGGRAAYACCCCAGTCAACTTGTTTCTCCTCAAACTCACAACCCGAAGCTCCGTGAGCAAGCCCAAGCTTCCYACCGGAATGACACCCCGGAAGCCCTTGCCTGGTAAGCGCACCTCCTGCACCCGATTRTCCACGCACGTGATGCCCTTCCATAAACAAGTCGAAGTCGCGTTGCTCCACTTCAGCTTCGTCCCGCGCGGGTCGTGCACGCTGGAGAACACCWGCAGCGCCCGCGTGTCGGCGGCCAAGTCTTGGCCGTTCACTGCTACAATACTAAGCACCGCCATCGCCAGGAAGAGGGCGGCGAACGTGCGATAACTCTCCTTCGTCATCGCTAAGTTCGTGTGATGTGAATCACAAGGTGGAAATGAAGTGAGGTTCCATCATTGGAGTGAAAGGTCGTGTTATGATTCCGTACAATGCTCTTCGTCTTCCTCGTCCCGCATATTTGGAGGAGAACCAGTGTGGATTGGACTTACAGGGACGAGGCAATGTCAGAGACTGTAGCTGGTACCTGAGAAGACAACAGCGATGTCAAGAAACTAGCTCAGAAACTAGCTGTACCCTACTTTCACCCGATATTTGAAATGCCGAGATTTGCGGTTTTCAAAATGGTGCAATCTAGCACTATAGTGCTCCCCAAAAGGTTGCTATGGAGATAACCCAGACTTCTAGATAAATTTGCCTAATAAATTTGGATAATTTCAACATTGGCAAGAGTTTGCATTTTTTCTATATCATAATAGAAACATGGGCTATGGAGACTGGATAAACATGCCCTATAAACCCATAGATGGTGAATTTCGTTAAATTGGTGGTAGTTTTGCCTCAAGTTTCTGTTTTGGGACTGTGAGAACCAGGTGCCTTTCCAGTTATAGATCAATGCAAGGCCGCTTTGTCCTTGGAGGGTCACAGAGCAGTATTATGTGCCGTTTTAATGAAATGTTGTGCCATTTTAATGAAATGTTTTGCCAATTTAATGGAATGTCATGCAATTTCTAACATATTTCGTGCCATTTTAATGGAATGTTGTGCCATTTTAATAAAATGCTACTCCATTTTACTGTAATACCGCCAATTTAACGAAATTCACCATATTGATAGTTAAGTTTATCATATGGGGTCTTCTTGCTGATCTTCTATTTAGTCTATGTGGCCCATGTTTCTACTGGTGATAGGACTAGTACACTATGTTCCAAAATTTGCAACATTTAACATTGCAACAACGGACTACTTCTTTGAATCCCAAAATATGGATGAAAATGTGACCATCTATGTGATGGATGAAATTACAACTTTGTGACATTATACGTATACTCTAGTCGATGAACTATTCTAATTTTGATACTTAATGTTATCTACGCTTATTGAATTAAACATGCTATAATTTTTTTATCCACAATCAATGGTTTTATCAACTACATTCAAAGAGATTTTTTTCATTGAATAGTGATTAATATTTGTGTTCTTTGTAGAGTATTTCATGAATTTAGTCTTCAAGTAGGAGAACCCAAAAGTGAAATTTTTCAAGAAAATTCTTTTTAATTTGTGTGAATTAGAAAATAAAAGATCATTTGTAACAACTCTATGAAGATGGTCAAACAAAATAATTTACCAAAACACTTAAATTAGAAAAGTTGAAGGTGATGTTCTATGTGATCTTTTTCAAAAAAGAAAGCTTGATAATTTATTTACTTCACTCATATTCTCCTCTTATTCTCATTCTCACACCTTATTATAAATTTGACAACTAGGGCACAATTGAATAGAGGAGGAAACTTATAACCAAGAGAAATACAAATTTTATTCTAATAGCTTGATTACCTTCAATAATTAAAATGGAAGAATACTATTTAATGACCATGTCATTATTTTAGTGTATTCTTACAATAGAATTAGAAATTAAAATTTGAGATGTAAAACATAATAATAATAAACTCTATAAAAGTATTTTCTATTAAACAAAAAATTATTGTAAATTTATTTATTTATTGTATAACAACATTCAAACAATATAATTCCATTTCATCAATAATATTACAATCATAATAATAATACAAAATAAGGAAATATTTTTAGCAATAAGGTATATTGAAGAACTCACGGATACAATCCTTCATAAAAATTAGGCTATAAGTGCAAAAACTAGGTATTTAATTTGGCGGGCATTATTTCTTGTCTATTTTTTATTTTACACCCTCTCATTTATGTAATAATTTTTATGTGGTTCATTAAGAAAGGGGCATACATTAATTGTAATTTCCAATTGCATTGAATATATTATATGCTATATTACTTCTTATTTATTGCACTACTCACAATCACAAAGTTTTGTTGAGCTTGACAAAAATTTCTTGTCATCACCACGAACAAGTGAACAACATACATACTAAATGAAAAGTTCACTTTGTGACCAATTTCTCATTCACAGATTTTTAGTAGCAAAAGGTCATACAATTGAAAGGTTTGAGGCAATCACTTTGAAACATGTATATTTTGGTATTGAAAATTAATTTATGCCATACAACCATTTAACAATATTGCAATATTGCATCAATTTTCATAGATTACATTTTACTATTGATAAATAGTATTGAAGATTGGTTGTTGATATGTACAACATTTCAATATTTTCACAATTTACAAAAACTATAATAAAAGTATTCATCTATAATCATATTGCAAAAATGATGAAACATCATATTTTTTCATTTTGTTCGAGAAAAAGACATACAAAACAAACACACCATATTCCTATTACCATTGCAATAATGTTTGCCAAGGTGCATATTGATATTTATTTWATATAGTCGCAGTATTGCAAGCAAACTTTTGATTTTTCAATATTGTTACAATATTGCATTTGTACTAGACTATTATGTGACTTCCACTTCATTGCAACAATATTGTTTGAAGCTAGGTTTAAACTGGTATGTAAATCAGATCATCAAAGCTTAAGGAATCTAGAATAAAATGACAATGTTGTGTAAATGTGGGCTTAAATGTTAGCCTTAAACTTATAATTGAGACTTTTGTTCATGTTCAACTAAATTAATAAAAAAGGGAGTATCCTATTTCCTAATGCATCCCATTATTCCACACTCTATAGTATTTACAATACACCCAATGACATTTTACATGTACTATAGTAAAAATRTAATTTTATAATTTCTACTCTTGATGTTTTATTGGTACCCTACATTTGTTCGTACTTATACGGCTACTTATACTACTTATTGCACCTTTCGAGTTCAAAAATGACAAAGAAAGATCAATTAGCATTGTTGGATGTTCTATTCTGTTATCTTATAAATTCATCAAGATAACCTTTTGAGGATGTCTAGCCACAAAATTTGGGTGACCATGAAAACTTATTGAGTTTAGATACATCAATTTATCCAGTTTATGTGTATAGGAATCCACATCACCATTTCTTCCATTTTGAACCTTATCACTCTTCATTTACGAGGCCTACACATAATAATTTTTTAGCATGCAATTATTTTAATGTAGGTTCAAGTTTCATACGACATTCATTAGCAGAATGTTTGGAAAGGTTGAAAAAAAAGAACCTCCAATTTCTAAAAGAAATGCATATCACTATAAAATCAAACATGAATTTTTTTCACTATGTACATTCTTATTTTGTAATTGATTATGAATCAAAATTTTTGCATTTATTCCTAAAAGGAAATCACATGCTTTCTTCAAGATATGATTTTTTTAAATTTCTAATAATAATTTTTAAATCCTCGTCAATTTTTGAAAAAATATTAAGGAACATTCATATTAAATGCACAATACAATGTATGAAATTATTGATCAAATGATCAGATTGAATCATTACAAATTTCAAATTTTACATGGACAACCTCCAACTTTCCAAATCTATAATTTATAAGCTATAAATTACAAATTTAGAAAACTAGAAAATTACATTCTTAGAAACTTTATGGATTTGGAGATTTGGAAATCAAAAATTAAGGATTTAATCCTTAACATTCTTTAATGTTTAGAGGCCTAAAACTACTTCAAAATACTTGTATTCAAAGCAAGGATAAAATCTTCATCCACATTTGTTTTTAATAGATTCAACATTATCGTAAGATCCTTTAGGTAAATTATTCAACAACATCACTCCAAATTTTAGAGGGAATATCTTCATTGATTGTAAGTTCAACATGCTTAAACTTCAAAATGTAGGATTTCTTAGCCTCTCCACAAGGTGACTGTAATTACAATAATCCATTAAATTTTTGAAGGTGATTGTTGACCCATTTTAAGCTTTCAACAAAGTCAACAATTTGAGAGTAGAAAAAAAAACTAATAGAGGTTGAATTGTGTAAAAGGCATGAAGTTTGGATGGCAAGATAGAGCACTTGTTTTCAATTTGATTTATATGGATAGAAGTATAACTGTTAATTCTACACTAGATTTCATATTTCATAATCTTGATATTTGTAAGCTTATAAATTTGTAATTTGAAATTTGAAAGGTTGTAGTCTGTAATTTGGTAAATGTTAGATTTGTAGATTTTAAATGCCTAGCTATCTAATTTTTAATTAAAAAATCATTAGAATTTGGACTTTGAATTTATTAATTTATTATAATTATTAATTGTTTTCTATTTTTAATTTTTAAACCAATTGAAATAAAATTGTCTCTTGGATTATATTTTTGAATATTTTACCTTCTCCAATCATTTGACTTCCAATGTGTGCTTTTGGATTTTCGTAAACCAATTATTCCAATAATATCAAAATTGATGATTTCCACGATCACCAACTCATCGTTTAAAACCCTTGAACGCTGAGGCGGACGTTTTGCAGCTGATGAATGACAAGGAATCAAACCATGTAGGATAGAATTGCAACTTTTCATCCTTGGTATTAGGAGTGGAAAGGGAAGATCTTTTGTAGTACTTTGAATTCTGATGAGGATATTTGGCTTTTAAAAGTAGATGATGTCACACGGTCTCAAAAATGCATGATTTCCACGGCCATTGGTCTGTCGTTCAAGGGTTAAGGGTTAACCCTTAAACGCCTCAACGGACAATTTGTGTCCTATGGATGACAAAGAATCAAACCATATAGGACAAAATTGCAACTTTTCATCCTCGGTATTAGGAGTAGAAAGGAAAGATATTTTCTAGTACTTTGACTTCCAATGAGTATACTTGGCTTTTCAAAGTAGATGATGTCACATGGTATCAAAATTGATGATTTCCAGTCACTAGCTTGTCTTTTAAGGTTTAAGTATATATCAAATTAAGATAATTGTTTGGAACATATAAATCTACTGAGCCAACTAGTGATAGGTTGTAAGGTGGGTACCCCCAAAAGCGCCACTTTAAGGTCTGTGGGTACTTTGAAGGTTAAGTTGATAATAGTGAATACATGATTGTAAAGAGATGTGTAGAAAAGGAAGAAATGCACAAAAAAAATTCAGATTTCGATAAATATGAGACTACAATAGGGGGACAAAGTTTGGAAGTAGAGTATTCAAAAGCGCTCATAGGCTGCACTGAAAATCAACAGTCACATTCACAAAGTTCCTGTCCCAAGGTGTCAGAATGAAAAGAAATGGAGTTGCAATTGTATTAAAACAATGACAAAATCCAACCAAATCAATAACCAACAAGCAATAGAAAAGCTTGTCAGTAATCAATGGGAATTGTCCATGTGTTTCAAAGAAGAGAAAAGAATGATTACCTTGTCAGAGAAATAAATTAACATATAATGTGAGCTTAGAAGCATGTCACCAATACCAAAATGGTCAATGGTTCTTTGATGAACCACCATATTCACTCACTCACAATTTGAGACAATTTGAGTAAGGGAAACAGTGTGCATTGCARTTTGCCTTGTTTCCCCGTTCTAAAAAATTTGGCAAGAGCATGAGGTGGATTAGGGTTACCGTGCAGAAGTGCAGCAAGGCTGCCCACAGGCATGTACTCATACACGAGCAGCTTCTCATCCTTSGAAAAGTAGTACGCTCTCAACGGCAACAAGTTCCGATGCTGCATCTTCCCCACCACATCAATCTGCGCTTCGAATTCTTTTCTTCCCGTCGTCACATCCTTCAACCTCTTCACCGCAAGCACGATCCCATCTTCCAACACAGCCTTATACGCCGTGCCCACACTCCCTTTCCCCAGCACCTCCGCGGAAGCTCGCAACAGATCCTCCAAATCAAACGAGTATCGCTTCCCTTCAAAGAACACCAGCTTGTTGCGCTCCAGCTCTCCTGGCAGCGAGCTCGAGTATTCTTCGCCATGCTCCTCCGCAACTCCCTTCCCCTTCTCACGCCCTGCTGCCGTTKCTGCTGCAGCCCCAGTCCCTCTTTGTGCACTTCTCCAGCGCTTCATTCGTTTCCAACAACAGAGGAAGAGTCCGATTGTGAACAGGATTAGCAATGCCACGCCGCCCGCTATGATGGCCGTGATGGCCGCAGCTGAGAGCAACTTTCTTGATTTCCCTGGAGCTTCGGATGGTCCTGGTGCAATTGGGCTTGGACTGGGTGATGTGCAGATGGATGGTAAGGGATACCCGCACAAACCTGGGTTGCCGAGGAATGCAGTTGGTCCGAATCTGGTGAGCGTGGATGGTACAATTCCTGACAAGTTGTTGTTGGCGACGTCGAAGATCGTCAGGTTCACTAAATTGAAAGCAGGAATGCTTCCGGAGAACGAGTTGTTGCGGAGGTTCAGCAAGTAGAGGTGCGAGAATAGGCCTATTGAATCTGGAATGGTCCCATTGAACCTGCAAGCCGGGACACCACAAGTACGTGAGCGTTTTGCAACTGCAAATTCAGTACCTGACCTAATGGCAACATCGGACAACACCTTCCAAACTGTATGGCTCGTAAAGATAGAGTGTTCACTTGAAGTTGAGGATAATCAGGAATTGGGATTCAAACGATTTAGCATTCAAATTTAAGTAATTCATGCCCAGGGGGGTGCTTCATATCACCAGGAAGGAAATGAGCTTGAGCTGCCCTAAAGTAGAGTTTCCATTAACCATATAGTACATTAGATGCTCCATTGCTCATGCAGGTGAACTTTGATTTGTGTTAAGTGTGTAACCACGAAACCCATAGACATTTCGTTTTTTGCAATTGATTTTTAGCTTAACACAGAATAAATGTGCAAAGATTTTAGATGACACGAGTTTCTAGGTTATTGTATGCAAGGGCTTAAAGTTCACCTCCCCCTTGGTGTATGGTGAACGGAGACTTCACATTACCTGTTGAATTCCAAGCTGAAGTGCGTGAGTCGCGGCCAGAATCCAGTGAGATTGGGCACAGGACCATAGAACTGGTTTCCTCCGAGGTACAACGCGTGCACATGGCTGCACCGACCTAATTCACCAGGGAAAGCGCCCGTCAGCTTGTTGTTACGCAAACTCACAACCCGCAGCTCCGACAGCAAGCTCAAGCTGTTAACGGGGATGACGCCCGTGAGTCCAACKCCAGGCAGTCGGATTTGGGTGACGCGATCCCTGGAGCACACCACACCATTCCAAGTGCACGGCGAAGTCGCATTCGCCCACTTCAGTTTCGTACCGCGCGGGTCGAACGCGGCTCGAAATGCGACCAGAGCTCGCGCGTCGGCGGCCAAGTCTTGCGCTGCAGCTGCGGAGGCGATGCACAGGATTGTTATGACAGTGGCGGCCACTTTCAATGTGGCCATGCTGGAATGGGGCTTGTAATCCGAGGGGTCATGGCCGTCTCTCYTTGTCATCACAAATCTCTTTGTGTCTGTATTCAGAAGAGTTGTTGGCCATGGCGGTTCATGAAATCGTCCATGCGCATGGGCTGAGGGGGAGCTTTGCTGTCATCCTGATTGCTGCATGGATTTTCTTCTCGGATGATGCTCCGGCTGCTTGCCAATGCGAGGGAGGGYATCGTCAAGCTTGCCACGCTTCTTCGACATSGTGGAAGTCCAATGTAGACTTTGATTCTAAAACCCTGTGCCACCCCCTGAAAAAAAAATACAAAAATGGTACATCAGCAGTGACAAGAATCGAGGTTGGGAAGCAACACGTCAAATTAGTGCATGTGTCCCCAAAATTACATGTATTACTCCCCCAGCGGACTGTAACATGCAAGCAAGGTTGACGAACAGTTTCATGAGCCGCCATGGCCAACAACTCTTCTAAATACAGAGACACAACGGTAGGTGCTCTGGCTGGGGTTTTGCTACGCTTTCTACACAAGAACTCGAGACATGAACCTCAGAAACGACTCCGCTTGCTGGCAATTGCCTAATACTAAACCTTCTTAGTTGCTTCAGAGTACAGCACCCTGCGTTGAAATGGGAAACAAGCGACTAACCAGCACACAACTTACACAGGTACAGAACGCAACAGGAAAGCAGGAACGAGGACTCGGCTGGCTTTACCAGCACCTTCTTGTTTCCCAAAACTCCTGTACGCACACAGCACGTGATTTGACCCAGTTTCATTAAACAATGCGACTGCTCGCGACGAGCCAGCATGCGAACACGATAACCAAGCATCAACAAACAAGTCATGTACGACGGTCGTGAAGCCCAGCGTTCAACGGAAACAAGAGGACGGAGACGCGCAGCTGACGAGTGCAATAACAACAGGATCATATCAAGTCACATTCCCTACATGCACAAGAAAGGAATGTCGGACAAGCTCACGGACTCGACACCAGGCTTCCCGGTGTACAAAACAAAACCTGACGATCACGGTGTACAACGGACACACAATTTACACACCCAGCACAGGCTTCGCTCACTCTTCCATGCCGCCGCCATAACCAACCCAAACCCTTGATCAAACACAGCAACTAGCATCACAAACTCACCCCTCGCGCAATGCGTCTGTCACCACCGACACCCCAAATTCGGAGCCCACACCAGAGTCCACAGGCGTTTTTTCTCGTGAGTGCCGCCAATTACACCTCCTGGAAACTAATCACAAGACTTGACTGTGAAGCCGCAAGCTAGCTGGTGCAGGAAACGTGAGCTCCGTTTCGCACGCGTCGGACACTACAGTAGCTAGACACAATACAGCGACGGCGACGTCGTCCGATCGCCAGCAGGCAACAACAGCTGGAGCGAAGGTGGAAGAGACGCTTGGGGGTGGTACAATCCATTAAGTTACTACTCCAAGGAGGTTGCTGTGATGGAGCCTCAACACTTGGAAGTCGATTGTCGTCATTATGAAGCTCATCACTGGCAACCGCCTCGAAATATTCCTTGCAAGTGACTCAACAACAGTCCAACAAAAAGTGGGCATGAACTTGGGTTGGTGGAGCACAACTGGAACGGGGGTATGGCTTCCTGGAAGTGCACCTGATTCTGATCTCTTCCTAAAATCAGACCCTACAGATTCTTGCCTAAAATGTAGTGTTTTAGGGCCTCCTTACATGTATCGGTGGTCAAAGAAATTTCTCAAGGAGTGCTATAGGAGAAAATAGTCTTGGCACTTTTATGTGGGCGTGGTGGGTGGGGAGGAATACAATAAGAAACTCACTCATATTAGATTATCTCAAGCTTCACTACTATAGTCTCCACCAATGAGATTGTCCACCCATATTGGTGAAATTTCTCCTCATTCTTTCCCACTTGCCCACCTCGGCAAGACAATCGATTGGTCTTGTTTTGTCTTACTTCAAATATTGATTGTAGTTGCCCACCGGGCTAGCATGTAAGTGCGCTCTTAGTCATGAGAGTTTAGGAAATTAGGGCTCCTATTTTTTGTACTTTGAATATTCATAGTTTATTTGTCCCATGTCCAAAAAATGAGTAAGACGGGAATCTAGAATATTGTTTTCACTTCATAAAAGCTCTAGCAAAGTAAGGAGTAATTTCATAATAGGAACATTGCTCAATTGCTTATTCAAATCCATTGAGGTGTAGTTACTAGTGGGTTTTTTTTCATTTTCCATGAAGTGGCGAAGTGGCGATATTAAATGTTACTGTGGTGCTCCAAGTTTCAACATTCATCCACGTACTGGATAGAAAATGTGATACTATGTATCTATAATTCTATTTTCATTCACAATGTGGCGATTTCATCCAAGATTTTTCTTGATCTTAAAGTTTTTTGGCGATTCCATCCAAAACTTTAGTAAAAGTTTACTATAGGCTTGGTGCTAGGTAAAACATTTTGGTGCAATTTTGCACCAAACCGCGAGAAAAGAAAACACTCGTAGTTACTAGTAGTGGTATGGTATGAAGCAAATTCAAGGCCATTAGTCCATTCGAGCTTGTGAACTTAATACCATGTTTCTTTTATGTGCATGACAAGTATATGTTCAAGACAACAATTTAACATTGATAGTTACTATAGCATGCATCAAGTCCCCTTGTAGATAGAGTGAACCCAATGGCCATTCACTATTTAGAAGCATAGAGACATGAGCCTACAAGCCTACAAGCCTTGAACCTAATTGTAGTTATATACCTACAACCATTTGAAGGTGCTTACACTACAAGAGAAAGGGGTGTTTTAAGTATAGTCCTAGTAGTATAGTCTTTTAAGTAATGACCTTTAAGTAAGTTTTTTAGTAAACTTTTACTAAAAAGACTGTCTTTTTAGTAAAAGTTTACTAAAAAACTTACTTAAAGGTCATTACTTAAAAGACTATACTACTAGGACTATACTTAAAACACCCCTTTCTCTTGTAGTGTTATAACATAAATACACTATAATATGGAAAAAATCTATAATATAGGTACTTATAATGTAGACACCTATAACCTTAAAAAGTGTATAATATAGACTCCTAAGCTTACAGGCTCATAGATTCTGTGCTCATATGTTAATACTCCCTTCAAAAATATGATGGAAAAAATCTCAATTTTTGCCACTTTAATATCAAAATATATGTCAAAGTTAATTGAGTTATTTGTAAAGTACACTAAACTCGGGTTTAAACCCATGAGTTTTGTGAAAAAGTTGGTTGAGTTAAAAGAGTCAAAATAAAAGTGGGTATGAAACTTATTTTTCCATTAAAATGGTGCCTACAAAAGTTTGATGCTTCAACCATAGTTGCCTTCTCAACTTCAAAAAAAGTCATGCCCAATGTGGGGAGGACTTTACAAATAACTCAAATATCTTAAAAAGATTGTTAAAAAAATCACTATAAAATTGTCAAAATAAGTGTAGGAAAGAAAATTTTTAAAATTAAAATTTGAATATTTCTAGATTGTTGAAATTTGCTACCCATACCACTCAACTCTACCCATAATGTTAGATTGCCCAAGCTCGTTGCTACATACCATTACCATTCACCTTTGTCCATTATTTCTAGATTGCTCAAATTTGTTGCTATCTATCATTACATGCCTCTAAGGCAACCAACACGAGCCATGAGCTTTGAACTCCTTATCTTGTGGTTAATAATGATGATTTCTGTGAGTCTTGCAATATGTGTGAAATTGAAGATATTTTGTAACTTATATGAGATGATGTGTATATTTAACATCTTTTGCACCATTGATCTTTTTTTTCGAAAGAGGGAAACCCCTCAAAATATGTTTCAATTGAATTTCTTTAAAAAGACAAGAGAAGCTAAATCAAATCCAAGTTGTTTCAAATTTTTTGGGCCTTTGTGGAATTAATTATGAATTTTCAAAGTGAAGCACATTTTTTAGACAATTTTATACCACTTTTTTCAACATTTTTTTGACACTCTTTATGATAGTAGAAATATGATATTTTTTTGGCCACTAAAATGATGAAAAAAAGTTGACATTCTTTTTGGCACTTTAGTCTTGGAAAAAGTGTCAAACTGTTTCACAGTTCATGACATCTCATTTTTCGACACTTTGATGTTGAAAATGGTGTTTTAAAAAAAAGTGGAAAAAAGTGTTGAAAACAACATTGTTTTAGGATAGTAATGGTCCAAATGATGATTGTTAAAAAAACTCATGTGGAGGAGGGGATGGGCTCCAGGATGGGGCTAGCAATCCATCAAATAATCACTTTTGCTGAGCCAATCAACTTCTTCATATCATTATTGAATTCTCCCCCATGTATGAAGAGAGGTGGAGCATACCTCCACTAGATATATCTATCAATTGGTTAACAATGTTATGTACTTTGAAGAAGTACATGTAATTTTCCTCCCTATTTTTTTACTTCCCAATCAAATTTGATTTTGTTTTCACTGCATCTGATTTTACTCCCTAATGATTTAAACTTGAACCAATTTAGTTCCAATTTCGATTGGCTCATCTTACATCAAGCTAGACCACCTATACTCGATCATTTAAGCAATTCTAGAACAGATTATGAGGTGTACAAGGCAATGCAAATTTTTCATATGTAGAAAGATAGGAAATATGGGAATTGCAAATTTTTCAACTCTTATTTCCAAAATTGAAATTACTATGATTTTTGGGAGCCACAAAAGTGCTCCCCACTGATACCCAATGTCTAGGCTCTTCTAATTCCAATCATTCAAAAGACTACTTCTGGCACACTTTAGGACACTCTAGGACACTCTAGGACACTCTAGGACATGCATCATGACCTTATTAGTCCCAACCTTGAAAATGAGAAAAAAAAAACATTCCTAGCTTTGATTGAAAATCTCTCCTAGCCTTGGTTGGAAATAACTTGCATCCTATAATTTGCGTATAAGTCCTCGATTGGGAATAGGTGGTTCTGGCTTAACTGCTAGCTCTTCTAGGACAACGACATATTTACACCCAAAAAACTTGGGTTGGAACCCCAAAATGGAGTGTTTTGATTGGAAGATAGCTATGGTACCAACCCAAAGCTCCAACCCAAAGCTCCAACCCAAGTTTTTTTTGGGTGCCAGTCGAAATGTGACAAAGATTGGTGGCCAAGTGACTTGGCGAGCTCATGAGTCTTCCAGTCACTCCGCTCTCAAGCAGAAGTTGATGCACGAGAGGATGGAGTCCTGTCAAGTATTAGGGTTTSCCGTCCAGATCTCGTCGTCCTCACACCACGACTGCACTCTTGCATTGCCCCGCAGAAATTCAGATGGAGACAGAAATTGAGAGAGAAAAAGATTGAGGGAAGAGAGATTTACTAGAGAGATTGAATTGAGATTGAGCGAGACCTTTGAGATAGAGAGCTTGAGAGAAGGTCAGCAGCAGCAACAATAATCTGAGACAGAAAAAGCTKCCAGTGATGGCGTTGTCGCAGAAGCTTGCGCAATTCAAACAGCAGCAAGAGAAGCTACAATCGTCGCTCGCTACTATCACTTCTAGTCGGCCGACACTCACCCCCCCGCCCCCTCCGCCCCGTGTGCCTCTTGCGGAACGCTTCTCCTTTACCAATGACACCGAGAAGTTGCAGCAGATTGCTACTATCCAAAAATCACCTGTCGGTGCGCAGATCAAGCGCGTGCTTGGTCTCTTGCTCGAAGTATGTTATGACTGTGAAATCCCACACAATGTCAACTGCTCAATTTTGATAACAACAGTAGTGACGATAGTTAGGGTTTTATGATTGGAGTGTTAAGTTCAAATTTCAAAACAATTAGATCCTTCCAACGAAGAAAATCATCGAAAATGAGATGGTGAGCTCCCACTCACTATCCTTTTGGCTCCCTCTCACTATCTCTTCTTTTAAATGTGAGGAATCTGATCGTGTAGTCCTGGATTCTAGAACTAATTTACATGACATGGTTCCCTTTTGATTGCAGTCACGACAATCGCTCTTGCCTGAGGAGATCAATGACCTCTGTTTCGTAGACGTGAAAAACACCAAGGATGTGTTTGAGGGTTTGAAGAGCAACGTGAAGGTCTCATTTGATGGTCAGCGATTTGCTTATAAGGTAATTCACGCATCTCAATTTCCACTTGAACTAGAACCTAATTTCACAAGTAATGATTTTCGTGCATTTGTGTATGATCTCTATGTTAAAGCGATTCGCTTCGGACTTCTACTGCATTCCTCTAGTGGCATAGAGTTTTTGGCAGATCTAAGCACACTTTAAGCGCTATGCCTATTACTAAATTGTCAGGTTTTCAATTTTTTCTTCGTAAAACAAAGAGGATTGCGATGCAGTAGAGAATGCAGTATTTGCATACCATACGCATTAGTTCAAATTTTTTTTTTGTAGGTGACCTAAATCTGACACGCATTGAGGGGTTATACATTCTCAAAATCAGTATATTATATACCTCATCGTGCAAGATTTTTGGGGAGTTAAGTCTGACAGTGTGGTGCATGAAATTTACTCAAAATTGTAATAAGACGATGGTTGGTGTGGCAGACAAAGCACGTCCTTAAAAGCAAGGAGGAACTTCTGATTCTCGTGAGAAATCTGCGAGATGGGGTTCCTATGGGTGAGATTTGTTTCTGTCCCTCTTTCTCGACGTCCTCTTCCTCGTCGCCTTGCATTTTCTCTCAGCAGATGTGCAAATGCCATGTTTGACAGGAGATTGGAATTGAGAGCTGGCACATCGCTATGGCAACCTGCTTGGGTACGAAGTTGTACTTGAGCTCAGGTTCTGTGCGATTACATTGCAGACCCAATTCCTTGCCCATTTCTCAGCAAGCCTTTGCTTCTTCTTTTCCAATCAAGGGAACGCCACTAGTAAATGGAAGAGACAGGATGCGAGGAATCGTGCTCAATTGTTCCTCATTTGCGGAGAAGGGTTTAGGGCTTAGGGGAGGGGTTGCAGAAGCGGAATGGCGAAGGGGAGGAAGGGAGGAGGAGCTGTATGGGGATTACGACCAAGTTGATTACGCCCAGGTTCAGAACCGCTTGCCTATGTTATAAAACCTAATTAGGGTTTACCTGTTATGAATTTGTCCTTCTTTTCAATGCAGTATGTTGTTGTCACATTCCTATTCGAGCTCAGAGATATATGTATTCTAAGTRTATTGACASTRCCTTTCGGTYGATGTAGATTAAATATTGTATGGCATGACTGCATGAGCGTTGTTAACGTTCTTTCTTAGTGCACGAACTTTGTAAGAGAATTCAGTTCGAAKAATCGGTAGTGTGTTACTAAATTAGGGTTCTGGGTTTTAGGTGATTTTGAACTTGCTTGTCATCATATGTCACAAGTKCTTTGATGAGCTGTTAAACCTAATTAATTTAGTCTGTTGACGGTTTATGTGTGTTCCGAACTTGACCTTCTTTTCAATGCTTATCAAATCGCAATTCAACCTTCTTGAAAACTGAGGTGGTATCGTATTATGCCATCTTTCGGTGGAGGTGGATTAGATCTTGCGTGCCATTAGCCTTGCTATCATTGTTCCTTAGTGCGCGAGTTTTGTGAACAATTCAGTTTCATTCATCTTTTCTTTGACGATAAGGCATGTGCTGTATCAATCCGTACTATGCGATTCAATTTTAGGATTTTAGGTTTTAGGTTTTAGGCGAGATGGAACGTGCTTGTCATCATTTGCTATAACTTCTTGATGAGCTGTTAATCATTATTCCCCACTTAATGTAAKTTTCCAGAGARTACTTTAGATTTCGCGGGTCKAAGCARTAAGCTTCAGATAATAAGCGKAAGTTAGTCCAATGCATTTATGACTCYKTATGATGCATTTGAGGCAACRAATGTCCAASTAAWAGCTTCATTCCTTKGACATTATCTYATAYGTATTCWGCAAGSC